>JAWWEW010000041.1:72939352-72960083 GCA_035583185.1 Anabacerthia variegaticeps
GGGGCAGCCTCACCTTGGATATTGTGTGCAGTTTTGGGCACCACAATATAAGAAAGACATTAAGCCATTAGAGAGTGAAGATGGTGAAGGGCCTTGAGGGGAAGCTGTATGAGGAGCAGCTGAGGGCACTTGTTCTGTTCAGCTGGAGAAGAGGAGGCAGGGGAGACCTCCCTGCAGTCACAACTTCCTGGTGAGGGGCAGAGGAGGGGCAGGCACCGATATCTTCTCTGTGGTGCCCAGTGACAGGACCCAAGAGAATGCCCTGAAGTTGTGTCAGGAAGGGTTTGGGTTGGATATTAGAAAAGGTTCTTCAGCCAGAGGATGGTTGGGCACTGAATAGACTCCCCAGGGCAGTGGTCACAGCACCAAGCCTGCCAGCATTCAGGAAGCATTTGGATGATACTTTCAGGCACATGGTGTGTCTCTTGGGGATGGTTCTGTGTAGGGCTGGGAGTTGGACTCGATGATTCTTGTGGGTCCCTTCCAAGTCAGCATATTCTGTGATTCTATGAAGACTCCACAGCAATGCCTGTTGTGTTATAGAGCTGAAATCTGTACATTGAGCGATGGGCTCTGATGAGAAATCTTGGTCTTAGCTGGGCAGTTCAGTCTGTACTCATTTAAGAGGTCAAGCTCACAGCTAGGAGTCACATCTGTGTGTGACTGGCTGTATCTAGAGAAAAAAGGCAGAAGATGTGGAGTTGAAGAAGGTGAGCTCACTGTGTGGCATGGCTGAACAAAATTAGCAGGTCAGCATTGAATGGCACATCTTAGATGTTGCAAAACGAGTAAGAAAAATTTAGCTAAGCAATGCAGGGAGAAAGCAGCCCTATATAGGTGACAGCAAGAGCTTGATAAAAATATGTCCTTTCTTTTTTTTAGTGTCCTCTAGCATGCTGTCCATGTCCTTCATCATGTTAGGAGAGATTCCTTGAATTGACAGTAGCGTCTTGTTTTTTACCCTAACAGTAAAACTGCACAGATTAAAAATAACCAGACAAATAAATAATACCATTGTTAGCTCAGGGAGATACGCGTTCAAGGAATAAAAGACATCACTTAAAATCAGTTGCTGTTGTGTTAATGGATCAAGCTTGTCTATGCTGTCTTTCTTCTCTCCTTAATGTAGACTTTCTGACTTCCTGAAGTTTATCCTTGGCTCCTTAGAGTAAGGAGTCACAAAACTGTGCAGTGCTCGATGGTAGATTGGTTTTTTGATTTTTCTTTTCAATAAAAAAAAAAAAAAGGTTGTGTCTATGGTTAACAAGAGATTTTTGTGCATTTTACAAGGGCGTTTTTGCGTGTGGCAAGTGGCTTGTGACATCTCCTAAACTTAAAATCCCGGTGTTATTTTTGGTTCTCGTGTGCGCAAGCAGAATATCCGATGAGATCTAAGGGTGTGTGTTTTGTGGCAGTTGTAGGATTGGAAGGCCCACCATATATACTGGTAGCATCAAGCATAGCCATCCTAACTCGCAGCTGTCAAGATCAGCTCTGTTGTCCCTTGTGTTTTATTGCTTTTTCATATTTGTTCCAGTGCTTTTGGCTTGCAGGTCTGTAGGAGACAAACAAAACTTACTTGCAAATTGGAAAAAAAAAGTAAAAAATAAGTGGGCCAAAAGGAAAGGAAGGGGGCTCCAAAAGGCTGTAAAATTGTGCAGCGTAAGCCCTGTGATGCATGCTGTTTTCAATCTGCTGTGTGCCAGTTGGAGGCTCAGAGAGAGTGCGAGAGAAAGAGAAGGGATAATGCTGAGAAATGATAGAGTGGCTGTGACCTCCAAGCTCAGCCTGGAAATCCAAGACATTGATTTCACTTAGCATTCCTGCTGAGAAATCCGGCGGAGTTCAGTTGTAATAAAAGAACAAGATTCTGTTCTAATGGTAATGGCGTATGACAGACATATCACTTTGTCTGTCCTCAGCACCAGAGAGAGGAGAATTGGAGAAAGGTCACCTGACCTGCCTGTGCTGTTGTGCGAGTGCTGTTCTGAGCTTTGAACCCCAGCCTGGAAGCACAATTATTTATAATACTGAGCGATAAAGAAACCTTTATGGAGCCTACAGTAATTAGAATAAAGCTTATACAATGGTGCAGTGGCCTGGCTCAGAAAACGCTGGCAAATCCATCACAATGGCAGAAACTGAAGCGTACATGTTGAAACTAAACACCTTCGTTTGTGTCTGTGTGGACCTCCCTTTGATTTTTTCAGAGATTGTTTGTGAGATTGTTTGTGTTCAACATCCCCAAAAGTTTATTATGTTTGCTGGGTTGTTTTTTTTTTATTATTATTTTTTCTAGCTGTTGTCAGGCAGTATCTGAGTTTCACAGCCATTTTTTAATTTATTTATTTTTTTTAGTCCCCAGCAGCAATTTGGTTCTTGAAGTTAGTACGTGGTGGTCTTTCTCGCCGTTACTGTACATCAGACCTCCACAGATGAACAGTTAATGCCTTAGACAAGCTTTCAATAAATGCTGTTTACTGAACATTTTCAGTATTTTCAGCCCACAGTTTACACTGGCACAGCTTTGGTAATACGCTCAAGTGTTTGGAGAACAGCCTTACCTGAGAGTGTGTCAAGCTACTGGCAAACATCTAGGCCACTTCTGAAAATCTGTTTTTTCCTCTCTTGTGTAGTGTTAAAGTTAGTGTGCTGCTCTTTGCAAGGATTCTTCAAAGTCGGCCTCAGCGGCAGATGGAACAACTGTTGGCTCTAGAAATGCTGAGAAGCATCAGGGGGAGTTTGCCAAGGATCATCCTTTAACTCTAGTAAGACTTGAAAACATCCCTGAAACTCCTCTAAGACCTTGGCAACTCCTGTTTTGGCAAACCTTTTATCAGTGGTCCTCAACAGTGTTTGAACATTGTGCTGGGCAGGCTACCCTGGCATCTTCTGTTGTCTCACTCGCCCTTTCAACAGATGTGACCTGGAATAGTCAAATTCACTTCCGAGGTTTCTGTACTGTAACTTTTAGGAAGCCATGAAGCAGAGATGCCATTATGCTGTGCTGCACACATTCTGTCAAGTTTTGGTTAGGAAACTGAGCTGGTGTCGTACATTCTTCCAAGAGGAGATCTGTGCCAGAAAAATTGATTTAAGAAACAGAGCTAGTGGAGCCTGTCCAAAAGAAAATGCGTGTGTCTTGCGGAAATGGATTTTAACACAGCTTCTTCTTGAGCAGTTTTAAAAACAGCCGGTATGCTAATCATACCATTCAAATTTACCAAGGCCTCCTCCACAACCCGTTTGAAAGGCAACTATCTTTGAAGTTTGCCAAATTGTGCTGGATTTCCAAAGTCTGTCTTAAGCACATTTTGCCTTTGATCGTGTAAATGCTTGCATGCTGCTCTGTTGGGTGTTCAAGGTGGTTACAGGCTCCCAAGTAAGTAGAAGAGAACAGGCATAGGTGCAGATAAGGATTAGGCAGAATAACCTTCCTGCCCATCTCATCATTAACTTCAAACCTCTTTCTTGTACAGGACCATGCACAAGATATGAAAAAAGGCAGTGTCTTAGAGAATATGTTTATCTGAATGTTGGCTTTTACCATGCTACCAGGATTCTCACCTGATGGCTACAGTCTTCACTGGCTTCAGATGAGGTGCATTATACTCCTGAATAAGGACAGCAACATCACCCTGACTTGTAAACGGCCGGGGCCCTGTCAATTCCTGCCTTTGTTCCTTGCTTTCTATGTGACATGTATAAATACAGCATCTAGTGCCTGCCTGATGCAATATTCTAGCCCTGTCCGTGTAACTTTTCAAGTACAGTAATTCTGGAGTGAATTTTTCAGTGTAGCTTGTAAATGTAGCTAAATGATTCCCTGTATTTAATGGAGCACAGTGCATTCTCTGTAGCATCGGCTGTGAAACAGGAGCAATTCAGTGTGAGGTGTGACAGGAGAGAATTCCTGGGCACTTCTCTTTTAACCTTGTTGTGACCTCAGCCCCGACCCTACCCACAGTTGCGTCTCCATCAATGACAAGAGCACACAGATTGTCCAAATCAATTTTTTTTGTTCTTTTCAAATACTTCTGGCAGTGATGTTACTATTTGCTCAGCAGTAGCACCTGGGAGTTGTGACAAGGAAAGGAAATGTGTTTCAGACAAGCCAGAAACAGCACTAAGCAGTCGGATATACACAATCAGATTCTCCTCAACTGCAATATTCAGACAAATATCAGTGTGAATCTTCAACTGAAGATGGCACTTTGTTTTCACATTATCTGATCACCAAAGTAAAGAGTGGATTGAAGTTTTTTCATGTCACCTATGGACAGCAGTTGAATTGCCTTTGAAACGTTTATAGTTTGCTTCTCTAGCACAACACAGATTGGCCCTAAGACAGCCTGAGACTCTCCAGAAGAACTTCTTCCATTTTTGAGGAGTATCTGCTGCTGATACTGCCGTTGCTGCCATGTGCACCAGCTGTGTCTTGCATCTTGTTCATAGTATGCAAAGGATAGAGAGAGAACAATGGTGTGTGTGCTTGCCCCGTTCTCATCCAGGCAAGGTAAGCCTGGTTAGGGACACTACAGCTGAGTAACTGTTGACTTTCTTACCAAGTACATGCAATACCAGGGACAAAATAAAGAATAAAAGGCTTTTGAAATGCGCATTTTAATTCAGACACACCACAGGAAAAATTATTACATTTTTATTAGGAAAAATAAGTAAACTATTTACTGTGGGGATCTGGTTGTGGATTTTCCTGTCCCAGTCAAAACTGATGATGGGACTATACTTTCTGGTTTTGGTAGGAAAGTTTTCTTGACTCGGGATGAAAATATAGTGGAAAAAAAAAGGAAACTATCTGAAGGGAAGGAGAAAGAAACAGGCCCTACAAAAAACAAACAAAACGAAAAAACTGACCAAACAAAAAAGCCACAGTAATAAGAACACTCATCTATATGATATTTTTGATTCTGCTTCAGGCAAATTGTTGACTTGAACTTAATTTTAAATTACTACCCTAAGCAGCCCTGTTGAGTTGGGTATTTTTGTCTCCTTTTCCCTAATTTCTCTCTTTGGTATGATAGTGCAGAATGTGAAGGTTTATCCTGGGGAGATCTTGGGGAAAACATGAAGCTCCTTTGTGTACGCAGATGCGTCAGCTTGCTTGCTGCATTGTGATTGTGGCAGAAACCTCGCTGATAACAGGATATAGAGATTCCTCATGCCCTCAGAGCTGCCATTTTTGAACATGTTAAAGGAAAATATGTAATTTCAGCTCTACAGATGATACATGCATTGCTATTCAAATGGAGAGGATATTGTTTTTTCCTCTTCAGAGTGCTTCTTTTTGTTTAGTGTTAGCAAATATTTTTGGAAACGTTAATTAATTGTTCTGCACAACACAGTGAAGTCCTTCAGCTAAGAGAGGACAGACGTATGATAAAGAAGACTGATCATGGTTGTGTGCAGGTGATCAGAGGGTGTGATTGTGTAAGATGGGGCCAAATCCTTTTTCCCTGAAGAGCAGTGAAAAGAAACCTGTCTGAAACTAGCCCACTGCACATGATAGGCATCATGTACTAATGCCAGTTAATGTCCTCTTTATTGGCTGAATTGCTCAGCAGCTGCTGGATGCCTATCCAAGCAACAGGAAGTTAAGGCATCCTTATTTTCATTAAAGGGAGTACTGAGGTGTTTTAGAGCTAAGACCAAGAGTTCTGCTAAATTGCTGTAAGATACAGCATCCCTGATGGAACATCAAGCCTATGTTTACAGAAGTTTTATCTCCAAGATTTGCAAACTCTTCTGTTTTTGAGAATTTCCAGTCTGGACACAATTCTTTATATGTCGCTGATTAAAAAAATCCTTGTTAAATTATTCTATGAAGCTTCTGAGCACTGGAATAACAGTTAGCACTAGAATATTATAAATCAGAACATTCAAAACGTTTTTCAGTGATTGCATTTCCCATTCCCCTTGTCAGTGCATCGAAGAGGTCAGAAATAGCTGTAAGATAATTAAGGAAAAGTTTATAGTAGGGATGCAGTGATGTATAGGGAGCTGTAAACTGAGACCTCATCTGCATTATCTGTGCTGTTCTACTTGGCACTGTGCTCCTCCTTTAGTACCCCTGTCCGTTCTCAACAGAGACCTTGTAGCTAATAATCTCTTTACCTGGAAGCCTTTCTCATTTGCTGCCTTTGCTTTTGATCCCAAATAGTAAAATGTGGAGTTCATGACAGACTCTTTGAAACTGTTTTCCTCTTCTTTGTTCTTCCTATATATTACATCCAGGAATATAAGCAATGACTTTTTAAACCATTTGCTGGAGCACCGTGAAGTGATGGGTATTAATGCAACTTCTTAAGGTGCTTTTCTAAAGTAGAGAACATACCTAAATAGCAGCAGCAGCAGGGACTTGCACAGCATCCTGCCAGCCTCCCACCTCTCCCTGCTTTCCTAAAAATAAATTAGATACATGGAGGGGCTCCTAGGATGCTTTTTCAGATTAACTGTCCACAGTTCTTGTTTCCTGATATCATGTCTCTCTGGCAGGAGTCTGTCTCTCAAGCAGAGTTGTCAGCCTCAGTCAGCACTGTTTGTAATGAAAACTCACAAGAAAACATAACAAAAAGAAAAAGAGGGGGGAAAAACCCTTCCAAAATCTCTGATCACAAAACGCAAGTGAGATACACAAATTAAGGAAGACTTCTGCATTTCTGAAAGAGACATCTTCAGAAATCAGACATGGAACAACAGATACATAAAGCAAAGTGGTAGACAAACAAGCACTGTGTCCTTACTAGTTCAGTGTTGTTCTTTGCTGCTAATGCCTTCTACTACAGGTATGAATAAATAAAATACCCCCTTTTTTCCTACATGAAAAAATTGCTGGGGTGGGCAGCAGGTAGTAGTTTTCATTATCTTTGGTTAAATGATCCACATGATTGGCTTCACACTTTTTGAGGGACCTCACGTAGTGTCACTTGGAACAAAGAACTTGAAAGAGCAGCATTTTGCAAGAGGAGACTGGACTAGTCCCAAACAAGAAAACAGTGTCACAAAGTCAGGGTTTTTTAATGCTACTAAGATAGCTGTTGAGCTGCTGTTGCCAGTTGGCCACAAAGTCCTAAAAATAACAGTAAAAGGGCTTTAGGAGAGCATGCAATCTAAAGCTGCATAAGGAAACAGAGAAAAATTCAATTTTTCTGGTTGCAGTGGTTTTAGTTGATCCTCCTTATATTTGGGTGGGCTTGTTCTGTGAGGAAAGTTGAAAAATATTTAGAAGACAGTCTTTGTGCTGAGAAAGGGGGACCAACCATGGGAGAAGTATGCCAAATTCAGCTTGGGACATACCTTTCTTCACTGGGGGCTGCCGAGTATCCCAGCACTGACAAGACGAAGGACCAATATTAGCTCTAAGTTAAATATAGATAACAAACCAGCTAGTTAGCCAATATCAGATTAATTTCTACTTTCCTTCAGAATATGAAATTCCTATGAAGTAAAGGCCATCCTTTATTCCAGAGATTTATTTTGTAGACTATGAGCTGTTAAAGAGTCTCTAAGTCAAGGGATGTGTTTATTCCAGGAGCACAGGCTTGCACAAGTAATAGTATTCTAGCAATGTCTATTTCATGGCTTAGGAGGCAGTTTGAAATGGAGCAGAGAACTGCATTCTGCCAGATCCTTCTAGAAGGGAACCAGGTACTTTAGGAATTAAATCTTGGCTATTGCAGCTTCAGATTAAGTGTTTGGGCATTTTGTGTCATGTGTTAGTAATCAAAAGAAAAGTACATAGGTTGCATTGGCCCTGACTAGTGGACAGCAGTGTAGCCTTCTTTTACCAAATGTAGGACTTCTTTTCAATATGGAAAGTGAATTTCTGAGGTGATTGAATCAAATTCTAATGTGATCAGTCTAGCAGCTTCCAAAAACTGCTTGCTTTGTCTGCAAAGGGTGGTTTGCATCCACGTTACATGCTAGATTTGAAATTAGCTCCTCTTGACACGTTCTGGCAGAATGGAATTCAAACTAAGCAGCAAAGAAATACATTTTGCAGGAAGTATTTCTGTACTCACAGCTCAATGATAATCATGTAACAAGGGAGCTCCAAAAATATTTTAATCTGAAACATTTTAATCTCTAATCCCCGGTAACTGTGGATAGCAGAAGAGAAGCAACATTTAGCAGTAGAATGGAAAAAATAGTTTTATTTTCAAATTCAACAAGACAGTTTCTTACAGGTTAGTATTACCTTCAGAGTTACATGAAATACTTGGCAAATATTTCACTCAGGTTTCTCAGAACTACACATTTGTTGTACAGAATGCAGTTTGAATTGTTTAGTGTAAAGTGAGCTGGTGCAAAGAGGGATTCAGAGACTTTATGTGGAAAGCATCACTGTAGATGACACATAGTATTCAAAGCCATGTGTCTACATCTTGTGATTTTATAATGGATAGTTTCCTTAAATCCCAGGTCCTGGAGTCATGTGAGTATGGGAGAACCTCATTTAAACAAAAAAGCTTCAGGTTGTCATGACTGAAACTTATAGATTGGTATAAATGTATCTCAAAGGCTTAGAAAGCAGCTAAGAAAATTAATCTGTGATTTACTATTTTAATCAGGTGGGATTAATTTTCAGTCTCAAATCATGGAAGTCTTCATGTTGGCAAATTCTGCTAAGGCATAAATACTTCTCAGCAGAATTAGACTTCTTTCTGTAGAATCTCTCAATGAAAGTGTTTCCGTAGTATCCAGAGAGAACATTTGAGAGCATCCGAAGGACAGTCAGAGGCAAACAAGGTGACACAACAAACCATTTTGGATGTTGATGTGATTTGACAGGATTTAATACATGAAACCAGTTAATAGTTTCGGTCTTGATCATGTGCTTTTATCCATTAATGCTGCCAGACTATGAATTCAAATGTGTACTTTTAGTGCTAATGAATGAGTTCAGTTTCTGTTTGTTTCATTTCAGTTGCTACATTTTCCCCTGCTGCTTTTAAAGAAAAGATAAGTTATTGCAAGTTCTGGTATCTCTAGGAAAAGACAAAAAACCCAAGTCAAGAAAAAAGTCTTTGAAAAAAGGTTGCTCAGTATCTTGACACATAGAGTGCATGGAGGGGAAGAGCTTGTCTCTAATAGGAATACTGCAGAGAAGGTTTTTCAATTTCTAATCATGATGTTACAGAAGGAATGTAACTTGGAGTATTTCATAAGTTATTAGTGTTTCCTCAACTTTTTTGAGTGGATATGCCAGCACCTGCTAGTGGATTCAAAACAAGGGGGCATTTCCAAGATATGTGTGTATCTAGAGATGAAGCACTTGGGCTCCTACAGCTTTCAGCTGACATGCCGGGCAGTGACATGTCACGTCATGAATCAGCCACATCGTGTTACGTGATTTCAAGCTAACAGAACACAACAGGAGCTGCAGAGTGACAAACACAACCCAACATGACATTTCCATGAGAAAATTGGCACAAAAAGCTTCTTAAAGTTGAGTTTCAGGGGTACATTTATTCATCTCTGAAATGCTCCAGAGAAAACTATGAAGCAGTGCACCGGAAAAGGGAGTAATATAGTGACAGAATTAGTAAAGCAGCTTTAATTCAGTGTACAATTAGGAAGAAAATATATGCATGTGGCAATTCTGGAAAGTGTTTTTGTTGTGTGGGTTCTTGTGAATTTCTTTCTTTCCAAAGGTAGCTCTCTCAGGGAGAGCAGTCATTCCAGGTCACTGATTATTTTTATCTTTAGCCATGCTAAAAGCTGTATAGGCTTCAGGTTACAGCTGTAAGTTAATATATTTTGAATTTGGCTGTTGGTTGCCTTGGTAAAGCTTGAGCCCTTCTATTCTAAAGTCTTGGGGTTTTTATGCTTTGCTTACAGGTCAGGATGAGCCCTTCCTGTGCCTATTTCCAATATTCTTAGGCTTCTCTGAAATTACCTTCTTTCCCTTTCTGGGTGCTCTTACCCTAGTTTTAGATGTCCACTGAAAACAGAGTCTGCAATTGAAACTCTTAGATGAGTTGATTCATCTCTCTTTGCTTATTAATCATCATAAATGAGTGGATAGCCCATGCTTTCAGGGTTTTGGGGTCAGGAAAATTCAACACATACATTTGACTAAGAAATGCATGTCGAGTAGCATTTCGTTCATGATACCAGAAGTTGAAATGGTATCATATGACTATTTGTCCACTACGTTTCATGCCTGGGTTCACAGTCTTTAAGATGGCAATTTGTCTACAGAAAATGAGTCCTCCCAGTGAACTGCAGCTCTCAGGCAGAAGGATGTGGTGGTGTATTAACCTGGGAGATTCACTACAGTGCCAACCAACTACATTTTATTGGGGCTCGTGGGTGAGAAAAACAACAGTCACTTCCTTGTGGCTGGCCTGAGCAAGAAAATAGCACAGGTACTCAGAAGACTGCAGAGCACAACAAAGTGGACAGATACTTCATCTTCTGCTCTCCATGTAAAATCAGCAATATGCCCCAAGATCACCAGAATTGGTAAACCTGAGTTTCATGGTGAAGTCTAGCGATATTTGGACCACTACAGGAAATGCAGAAGTCCTCCCCTCAGGGGATCCTCTGGTTAAAGTGTGGGTAAGCACCGGAGTCTTCTCCTGAGGGGCGATTCTTAGAGCATTCCTCTCCCCTACCCCACTGTCCCTCTACACAAAAGACGTGGGACATTTGAGGACTTCCGTGGAACCTGATGGAGGTTGGCTGGTGCACTCAAAATGTCCATATTGATGACGATTGCCAAACATACACACAGACCTCGTGTGCACACTCGCCCACATGCACACACACAAATTCTGAAGCTAAAAATAATCTTACATTTGGACAACTCTCAGCAGTTTTACCAGCATGGCATCTTAAATCTCAAATGGATGCAGAATGTGTTGCTACTGCTTTTGCTGCGCTGTTGTTCTTCACCCCCAAATGATTACAGTTCAGTGCTGGGTGGAAGGATTCCCATGATAGTATCATTTGGGACTCACTTTGTAAATCGCTCTGGGCTCAAACAGAGCAAAATAATGCTGTATAAATACATGTTATTAGTGGTGAAGAGATAAAATTATCTTATGCTTACCAAGTATCCTAGTGTCTTGTCTTGATGATAATTAACTGGTGACATACATTTTGAGTCAGTGCTCTAGGATCTGTGCCCAGAATAAGTCACAAAAGCATAGCAGCTTTAGTATGAGACGAAAGGATGAAGGGGGCTTTTTTTTTTTTTTTTTTCCCCTCCCCTTTCTTTTTTTCTTCTGGATAAGATATAAAAACTGCCCGGAGCTGGCCCTGTTCAGAAATAGCACATCAGCCTCTTCAAATTTTATTTTTTTTTAAGATGTCAACTTCCCTCTCATATACTTCTGTGAAGACAAAGAATGTCTTAACATCTGTATTGAAGTCATCATTAAAATAAAAGAAGATCTGTAGACATCAGCTATAAATCATCAAGAAATAGCTTGTGGGTAACCTTTGACACAGTTGAACCTACTTGAAATGAGCTAGGGCTGGATTCATTGCCTTCAGTGAAGCCAGTAGGTGGACTAAAGGTCTCCTCTCTCTCTCCGTCTCCCTTTCCGTCTCACAGTGTTGACTTCTGGGAGGTGAATGTGTTCTGGCTGAGTGATGGAAATGCATTTGGACGTGTTCTTAAATAGACATTTGTTTCATGTCTGAGAAGAATAGGTCGGTCTTAACAGTGTGATACTGGGGCTATTTGAAAGGTATTTTTTAAGGCAGTTGTCTCCTTCAGCTTTACAAGAACTATTTTAACCAATTGTTTAGGCTTGAGGAACAGCATGGAGTATCTATTGTGTGTGGATGCATGCATGTTCTACAGAATTAACAGGGAAATGGTAGATAAAAATCTGCCTAATTTTACATAATAGATATTTGGCATTCTTGTGATCTGACTTCAAATTCCTGCTGAGTTTCCACAGTATAACAAAAATACTAGTTTTGCAGTTGTTAATTTTAATTTCTAACACGCAAGGTTTTAAAAGGAGCTGAAAGTGTTCAGCATCTCATGGGGACAAAACTATGAGTCTTACTAATGAATCCAGCAATTAGTGGTTCACTGTGCCTGCCAGCAATTTGGCCCCAGTACTGGTCCTGATGGTGGTTTCCTTTTTGCTGGTGTGAATCAGGAATAGGACCTGAAGTCTGTTCACCAAGGGAGGCTGAATACTCCTTCAACACTGTTCTGCTTGTAGTCTCTGTGTGATATGGACAACAGCAAATACTAGAAAAAAAGGAAACTACAATATATTTTAATTTTAATTGTGATTACTGTGGTCGATTATTGCGTTCATTAGGAAAATTACATAGTACCAATAGCACTTACTAAACTTTTAGGGTTGTAAATGGTGGTGTCCCCATGTAGTTACATAAACGTATTTATGACAAATGCCCAGCTTGCGTAGAATAAAACCTCTTCATAGATGAAAGGATGTCTTATCTCGAATTTTGTGAGTCAAGAAGTGAGGCCAAAAGGGGATCCTTTGCTTTCTGTAGCAATTTGCACTTGTGCAAAACACTAAAATTTTTATTTGGTAATACACCTTTGCAAAGATGTCAGTGACTGCGTGCAGAAGATCAGATAATGAGTCACTTATTCAAGTTCACAGAGAAAGTTTCTTGGAAAGTCAGGAACTGAACCCAAGTCTCTTTGGCATGACCCAGGAAATCCTCAATTAAAAAAAGGCATGACCAAAAAAAGCAACAACCATTCCCAACAGGTACACTCTTGAGTAGTTAACCCCATGTATGTGATTGTGGATAAGGTATAAATATTGAACAGATTCTTCTGTGAGTGCGGTACTTAATGAATGAGCATGTGTTTGCTTTGTACATTCCCTACAGTACATTACACTCCCTCCAGTTTCTGGAACTGCTGATTAGATTTCATCTTGCTGCTGAAAGGAGGTGAAATGAAAAAATACCCAGCAAGACAGAGTTGTAAAATCGTTTTGATTTTAGTGATCTGGGATGTTGTTAATAGCATGCAAGCATTAGAGACGGATGAGTTTTGTGTTGATGGGTTCCCTTTGAAAAGCTATTAGTTGGAAAAACAAATTGTCAAGCAGGTCATATCTACAGTTACAAAACATATTTTGACATTTTTCTTACAGTGGTATATATCTATAAATAAATACAGTGTATTTTATCTTTGCACTACATATTCCTAGTGCTGTATACATTGCTGCCTCTCAGCGAAAAATCTGCCTAGGTTACACAGAGATATCCAAAGTCAGAGAAAGCACAGGTGATTTTTGAAAAGGAATTTCTTAGTCCGCTGCCAGTTGTCCAAGCTGTTTGAAATCTCTTTCTTGCAAGCTCTTTTGACTTTTTTTTCTTCTAAAGTGTTCAACAACTGGGTTTTGGGTTTGTTTTGTCTTTTTTCCCCCCTGAATCTTAGCAACTGTGCAGCATCTTTGCTTCTCCTGCCTGACCACAGCAGGAGGAGGGGTCTGTTGCTAATTTGTTTTGATACGGTTCGCTTTGGTCTGTATTCTTTTTGAAATTAATTCCTTTTGCAGGTGTGGGGTTAGAGGTGGTGGTGTGCTCCCAGCGAAGGTGTCATCCACCACAGAGAGGAGGTGGGAGGCTTTGATCAGTGTGGCTTCTGTTTTCTTGTTGTTCATTTAAAATGTACCAGTTTGTAATGCTGTTTGGCTTTGCAGGTCCTTGTTTTATTTCCTTCCAAGTCCTTCCATGTCCTTTCAGGTTTTGTTGTTTTCACTGCTGTTCATTCTGCGTAACGTTTACTGGGGATTATTCATTGGAAGGTGGTGACTCGAGGTTCAATTTAGGAAGCAAAAAAATTCAGTCTAACATCTATTTTCATTTTTTAAACAGCGTTGTTATATGTGGGAGAGGGCATTATTAAGGGCACAATTCCTCAAGTTTAGCCTTCTGGGTTTTATTGGGACAGAATTATGTAGAAAAGATTAAAACTGAAAATCTAACCAGTATTCAGCCTACAAGTCATCGTGCTCCGGGGCATGGACGAGTCCAGTTTCTACCCAGCACAAGTTCAGGAACACATAACAACAGATCAAACTATCTGACCACTATCTACTACTTCTTGCAGCTTCTTTTGAAGCAGCTGGACATTTTAGGAGGTTCAGTGCAGTACCAAGGAAACCCCCAAGCACTGGTGTGCGTAAGAGTGGCAGTTGCTCTGCTCTTTCTTATGACTCAGCTGTTTACCCACTGTGTGAGATTAGGCAGATCATTTAGCCACTTTGTGCCTTATTCTTCCCATTTGTAAAATAAGGTAAAAGCTGTCAGAGTAATTATGAGCTTTAATTAATAAATTAATATTCCTACGGTACACTGGAGAAGTGATTATTTTTTTCCCTCTTGCACTTTCTTGCTTGCTGTGTATTTCAGTGGGGGCAGTTTGGAAGAAGCATTCTTTGTGGGAAGAATCCTTTCCCTTCCTGTCCCCTCACGATTTTGTGATCCTCGCTAATGATTTTTACCACATGTAAAGAGATTTGCATGGTTAAAAGTATGAAAAATCAGTTGTTGTCTTCCCCTGAAGATTTGCAGTGTCTGCGTCAATCCCTGCTGACCTGTGCCTAAATCACTCTTCCTGCTTAGCCGCTGACTTGAGCCGCCTTAGGGAAGCACTTCATTAATAGTATTATACCAAATAAATAGGTACAGCAGTGATGTGAGAAATACAGCTGAGCAATAATTATTAGATGCAAAAAGCTAACAACAGCACCCAAGTCTGACATGAAATACACACTAGCAGAACCCCAAGTGGCTGGTCTGTCTGCACTGGCTCATGTTTTATCTTTTCTCAACATGGACCCTTTGCATTTCAGACCAAAGCTGGCAAGATTTGCTCAGAAGCGGCTTCACTGAAGCTGTCTTGTAAATGAGGCTACTGAGTTAAATTTTCACTCACTTAGAGATGCAGAAAGAGAAGGAGCTTTTTCATAAGGTGCAAGCAACTGCTAAAAGCTTTGTTCCTGCAAGTTTTATTTCATGCTGTACTGAAAATCCACATTCTAGGTCCTAAGATGTGCAGTGAGCAGCTCTCACTTCTGCTTGTTTCAGTCGAACAGAAGGGCCCAAGCAGCAGGATGATTGTGATAGGAGTAAGTCAGTTACTTCTGTGTGGATGAAGATGAATGCTTGAATTTTGGATCTGGGTTGGGATAAGCATCCATAAGTCATCAGGTTTCCCTAGAAGTTGGTATGGCTGAAAACTCATGATCAAGCAAAAATAGCCTAGAAATCTCATACCAGCCAGTTTCGTCAAACACATTGTGCTGTTTGTCTCTGGAGATTATCAGGAGAGTTCACAAGGACAGTGGGCGTTTTGACAGTCCAAAGCCAGCCAGAAGCTTTGGAGGATGCATCTGTGAGGATTTGTGAATCTAAACGAATGAATTTTGGGTAAACACATACCCTTCTGCTCATTTTGCTAAGCTGCATGCCCTGGTGTATTCTGTTGGCCAAGCAGCCTGCCTTGTGCTCCACAAGATCCCAAAGGGTGAGGTCCCAGTGCGGCACTTGCCTTTCCTGAAGATGTTTAAAGAGTTGTTTTTAGGGTTCTGTTTGCAGAGGTTCGACCAGTTGCTACACAAAATGGAGGCCTTTGCCCCTGGTCATCGTCAAATGCAGACTTTGAAGAGGAGTTGCGTGGCTCTCTCTCCAGACACTGCTTTTAGGCTGCCCTGCAGCTGAAACATGCCGCACTCTTCCATGTCTGAGCTAGCTGGAGGACTAAAATGATCCTGGACTTGTCCGGCATTTTCTCCTCTGTTATTTCAGCATCTGTATTCCGTGGCTCATAGAATTGAGAAATATTGAGAGTAAGTGCCATGCATCGGATTAAAATATTGTGGGGAGGAGGGGAAGGTGTGCAGCTTCCAGGGGCTACCATGTTTTTAAACAGGTTATTTTGTATGCTCCTCTTTTGTTCTTCCTATATTTGTTTGTGAATCCTGCATACATCTTGGGAAAACAGCACTGGATACAAAGGGAAAACCATCCAGCAGCTCTCTGTTTTTCACTGTGACTATATGTGGACCAGACAAAATCAAAAGCTTAGGGTTTCCAGGGCAGCAAATTAGTCTTTGTAACTTGCAGACTTCTTTCCTGGCAACTAGGCTTCCTGTAAAGAAAAATGAAAGGGGAAGGTGTTAGGGATCTTTCTGAGAGGACAGAGTTCCCAGAGAATATCCTCTCTGAGAGCCCCTGGTGTTGCACAAGAAGACTGGGTAAGTCCTGTCTGTCCCTGGTACTAAAAGCCAGATTCAGTTGGTGTGTTCCTGCACCACTTCTTCCCATGAACAGTAGTGAAAACTGGGTAATAATACTCCCAGCATATAATCAGCATTTGGGAGTAATTTATTCGTCGAGTAGTCCCCTAAAAGAAGCAGACCAGAGAGCAAAAAGAATATTTGTCACAAGTTAAGGCAGTTCAGTTTTTCCCTTTGTTTTGAGTCCCATGAATAAGAGTATTTGAGCAATATCAGTAAAGTGTGGAAGTATTAACTGTGATTGGATAACATTCACTGAGACCAGAAAGTGTCTGCCTTCTGAGAACAACACAAAGCAACACCATTAAAAAAAAGCTGCTCGGGGCATAGAAAAAAACCCAGACAGAGATGTTTCTGCAGCTATCACAGAAGAAAAAGTTTGTGCACTTTGAAGAATCAGAAAGAAAGAAGACAGTTCTTCCTAATACTTGCCCTCTGCCTTGTCTTTGGTACCTTTTCGTTTCTAACCAGTCTAGTCATACCTTCTGCTTTTGGTGATGAAACTTCTGGGCAAGACTATGGTAAACTGACTTCTCTGAACCTGAAGAATAATTCTGTTGTGTTTATTATCATATAAGATTCCTGTTTTTATGTGCCATCCCTTTTTCTATGTAGTTAGAGAAATTTCCACCTTTGCAGGAAGGGACACATTATTCTTAATCAAAACTTGAGAATGTGGCAGGAGGAGGTACAGCTGCAGATGAGCATTATCTAATTCACCCATCCTGTCATGTGAACATCCCTGCTTAATTTAATACAATTATTTCATCAGTGAGGATAATATCAGCAGCATGATTCATTTATACAACATGTTTCACAACTGCCTTTACCTCTCGGCTTCTTATTATCAGTAGTGATAATTTCACCATGAGTGGCTTCAGAGGAAGGGGAGGGGATGTAAAGGAAGCTGCCAGTATCTTTGTATGAGTGTGTGGACAACTGTAGTCTTGAGGGACACCAGTGCCAAAGGATTTTCTTTGCATCTGTGCTGTTGCACCTCGGTTTCTGATACACTTCAGTTAGACATTGCTGGATGAGCACAAGACTGAATGGATAAGCTACTCAGTGGCTGCATTGTTCAGTGAGCAACAACAGCATCATTGTCTTCTGCCTCAGACATGCCAGTAAGGGCTCCATATTTTGCATTTCTGTTGAAATGAAGATCTCCACAAAACAGAACCAGGTTGGGGGAATGAGGCTTTGTTTCTGGTGAGGTGGGTAGAGGCATTCTTTTAGAAACCCCCCTCTCTGGCTTCTTATTTCTAACTCATTTGGCTGTAATTTGTACTGTCAAGGTCATTTAAATAGGCAGCAAGATGTGGCGAATGTGTTCCCAGAGGTCATGAAAAGCCTCTTTAGTAGAGCAGGCTAGGCTGTGCTTATGCCAGGTCATTTAAGCAAATTTGTATTGCCAGTCAGATGATACACAGAGTAGTTCATGATTTTGTAGTAAACCATGCAACCTGGACCTTCAGTGTGTGCCACAGTGGGATACAGCACTTGGATTTAAATGGCAGTACAATAATTCCGTAACTGTATTTTAATAGTCCACTAATCTTTAAAATATGTGTAAAGGAGTGAGATTATCAAATCCTAATAAATTGTCTGGGTTCTTCCCCATCCTTCCCCTTTTTTTTTCATTCTCTGAGACTGGTTCATTCATCTGGGCTGTCAGTCATTTATTTGGCTCTTGGTGCCATTTTTAATGTGCCTTTTTAATAAATGGTTTAGAGAGTTTCTCAAAATGTGACTTTATTCTCTTTTTTTTCCATATCTCTTCTTCATAGAGATAAATTAACCTTTTATCTTAGGAGGAAGTAAACAGAGACAGCATGATTGAAAGATTAGAAAAGACACCATTTCAGCCAACTATTTCAAGATTGGTGACTGCGAGTCGGAATTCCTGGGTCTGTCTGAAGCTCTGCCGCTAAGTTACTGTAGGACTGTGGCCAAATGCTTGACTTTTCCCTCTCTTTCATTTTTTTCCTCTCATGTTAATGAACACTTTGTGTTAATGTAGCATTTTACCTTTTCAAAGGACCATGCAAACCTTATAAAAGCAGTGTGATGCACACTCAACTTGCCAGCAGTGTTTCTGTTTATGTGTTGCTTGTCAGGCACTTACATTTGGAGATTTCCTGTGTCTAATGCTTAAATATTGTACTAATATTTAAGTTTATTTAAGCTCAAAGTTATACTAATCCAAGATGAGTGAAGCTACAAAACACAGCTCTTGAATATTTTATTTATCTCCCAAAATCTGGTGCAGGTGAGGGATTCTTCTTTCTTCCCTTGTATACCTAGAGATTATCAGGGGAAAAATGTAGAGCAAATCAAGGATTTAAAGTGCTCCAAACTCAGGTTTTGGTTATTGACAGCCTTCCAATCCTGGGGAGCAAACCAGCTCTCCCTAAAATAGTGACTCTTCTGACACTGCTGTGATCCAGGGAATGGGAATCTCTTTACCAAGGCTTTGCTCTTGCTGTGGGTGCTTCATTTTATTAGCCCCTCTTCATGTGTTTTTGCTTATGCTTTATTCTCCAAATTTATTTTGTGTGTGTGTGTGTCTGTTTTGTTTTGTTAGACAAATGTGCTACTTTAAAAGAGACATTTCACAACCTTTAATCAAGATCATATTTTACTTTCATCACGTAAATTATTACAAGCTTTTTGGGTCTTAAAATCCTCTGGTCTAAGGATTAATCAGTTTGGCTGATACATAAATAAATCTCTGACTTTTAAAAAAATACTGACTTGAGAAAAAAACAAAACCCTTACCAATGGTATCTTAGAATAACTGCATGTCAGAAAATGGCAGGGACCAATCAATACTTTCTCTAATAAAAACTAAGTGCAGTGAGTAGTTCTACATTCTGTGATCCACTGCATAAAATCGAATCTCCTGGCTGTTGAAAGATACCATCTACCTGAAGTGAAGATACTACATCTATTTTTATTTCTTCTGTTTCTCCTATTTGCCCTAGCTGTCATGCTGCACATACACACAGCCTTGATATAACTGAAAGTGAAGCCTGCTAATCTGTAATGTGGCAAAATGTTAGCTGGGAGGTTTTATAGTTAAAAATTAAAGGTAGACTAACACCTAATTCTTCTTGTGGTTATACAGGCTCAGATCAATAATGAAGACAGTACAGTTCTTGATTTAAACTGGAAGAGCAGAGGATTTTGAATTTACGGCTGCAGAAAGGAAAAAGAGTAAAATGTTTCACTGACTATAGGAGTAAAAAAGTCCTTACAGTCCTCTTTACACTTAACACAATTGTATGTTATTACCTGTCTCCCAGGTATTTTTTAGAGTCCTTTGGAATAAATCAGTGCAGTTCCACTGTGGTAAAGGAAATTACTTAAATTATTACCAACTCATGATGCAGCGTAGGATTTCTAAACTGTCTGACTGAATTTTTAATGCATTTGACTTCCAGCGAGGATTTGAGAGTGCTCTTTGAAATAGCAGACGTAAAAATGTTATGAAGACCAAACAGTGAAGTAATATCATTTTGTAAATACATAAAATAGCTGAAAATTGTTTACTTATCCTCCTTTATGAGAAGCAAGCTTCTGTGACCTCCGATTAATTTACCATTAGCCTGAACACACAATGAAAGTGAATGAAGGGGCAATTTGGAATGACATTTATCAGCTCTGGAACTGTCGACTTCTATTATTTCCACAAGGCCTTATATTTCTTGGCTCCAGAGAAGTCTGTGCTGACTTGAATGAAGAAGAGCATTCTTACTACCAGGAATAGTTACAGCACAGACAGCCTCATTGCTGGATGCCTACAATGGGAAAAAAACACCTCTCCCGTTTCTAACTCACATTCTTTAGTGGACTTGCACAAGACTTTGCCTTCACACCAGGATTGAAAAAAAAAAAGGAACAGAAGAACTGAGGAGGACCAGGAAGAGGCAAGGAAATAAACTTTATAGGGACAGGATGGCTGAGGGATTGAGGCCAAAGGAGGAGAGTAATAAAACCTTTCAGCATGAGGGTGCAGGTTGGAATCCAAGCTGCCTTTGTAGCGAGTGAGAGTCATTCCCATCAGGGATTGCTGCTCCCCGTGAACTGGTGCTGCTCTTGGTCAGATTTCCAGTGGCCACAGAGCATATTGCAGGTTTTGCTGCCGTGTCTTGCACTAATCAGCCCCTTTTCTTGAGACTTACTGTGGAGGGTTGAGTTGGCTCCCTGCCAAGCCCAACTGCCGGCCACACGGATTCCCCCCCCCCCCCCAAGAGAGAAGGGAAAAAAGTACCAAAAAGAAAATTATATTAAAGATAGATCTATAGATATATATATTCACATATATTACAATTATATACAATCAAACACTATAAACCGACAGAACAAATCCCAAAACAACCCCAAAAGGGAAAAGGGGGAAAGGGAAGTGGGACAAAAATGGGTAAAACCAAACAAAACAGATACACTCATAA
>JAWWEW010000041.1:72960183-73041841 GCA_035583185.1 Anabacerthia variegaticeps
GAGACAGGGAGGAAACTCCCCATCTTACATACCCCAGATTACGTGAAGGAAATGGTGTGGAATACTTCCTTAGTTATCACCTGGTTACCAAGGAAGGCCTGAACCAAAACCAAGAAAACTAAACCACCACACTTACAACTGGGGTCAAGGATTGAATGTGCATGGAAACTAACCCCTCTTGGACTCAAGTGAAACAAGTCTGTGGGCTGGTTTGTTTTGCTTCTGATGCTGTCTTCCAAAGAGGTGACTTTGCTCTTCAGGGGTCCTTGCCTGGCGTAGAGTCACTGTGTTTGGTTGGCTAATTGGCTCATTTGTGCTTAAAACTTCTATGCAACTATGTCAGTACTGATTTCACAACATTATAGTTGCACTGTTGTGGGATTTTTTTTATTTTTTAATTGAAATTGAGTGAACAGCTGAGCAAGTCCCCTTCCATTTGTCCAGTAGGTTATTCTATTATAATTTTATTTTATCTTTAGTTTTACCTATTTAATACAATGGATTTGTATTTCTATAAAGCAATATACCCCTTCCTAAAATGCCAAATGCTGGTTGTACTGGTAACATTTTTAACCCTGTGGCTTAGGTCGCTTAGAAGATCAACAGACATCTGCCTTCTGGGTGCCTAGTTCACTTCTGAGAATACAAAATAGAGGCTCCTAAGACAATTCTATGCATTAATTTTTTTCCCCCCATTTATTTTATGCACAAATTGTGTCTGGGATGGCTTAGACACCGCTTTAAGGATGGCAGCTTTGTCCACAATGCCTCTGACGTGTTTGTCTGCTTTGACTATTCCAAAACTATGTAGAAATAATCAAATGTAACAAGGGTGCTTTGCTCAAAGCTTCTTAAACAATGGAAAAGTTATATGACAGTGCTTTGCAGAATTGCCTTGTGTTTGGAGATGTACATCTACATCATACTTCCACAAGCAATAGGCAACTATAAAATTCTTTCTTTACTGCAGCATACCACCCTCGGTGGGAAAGAATCAGTGTTATATGATAGTAGTTACAGACACCTTAGTGGTAACAGTAAAACACTCAAACATTACGAGTCTAATTCCAGTCAGCTTTGCATTGTTGCAAGTCAGAAATAATTCTATAAAACTAAATGTACTTACAATTTAGAGAGATCAGAATCAGTTTCTTCAGTGCCTAGAGATGAAAGCCAGTTGTCTGATATAACACTTCTTGTGGCTAAAGGATGACTTTCCTAAGTCACCATGTCAGAGAAGAGCTAAGCTATTATATGATGATTTGATCTAATACCAAAGTCATTAGTTCTGGCTATTTAAAAGTCAGTTAAAATCACTTCTAAAATACACCCTTGTTTAAAAACCATTTCTCCCATCTCTGTTTTTTCCCCCCTTACTGTATTTTATTTTGGTCAAACAAAGACACATGACATAGAATTTTAATGTGTTTTATAGCACTGTCTGTCACTGTGTAATCAAGGCAGGTTTAGGAATAATTCCAGTTACCCTGCAAAAAATGTCACCCAATCTTTATATTTTCACATAATAATAATTACTGAAATCTGGAATTTCAGCTTTGCAGAAGAGGAAAACATCTATGGCTATGTGCAGGATTATTCAGGTTATTCTTTCAGATTTTGTGGAAAGTAAAGGCAGATTTCTCCTCCTCTCTTGTTAAGGTGCAGGAGAAGTATTTATTTCCTATGATATTTTTGTATGTGGAATTCTAAGCCTGGAAAGTTCATGGGAAAGCGCAAATTAAGAAACAAAACAAAACAAAACAAAAACCCCCAAACCAATCAAATGAACAAAACACAGGCAAAAAGAAGGACCATAAAAATAATCCAACTGAAACCCCATTCACTAGAACACATTTGCCCAGTTTGAATGGTGGTGGTTGAATTTTAAGTGAAGAAGTTCTTCAATTCTTATTTCATTAATGAATATAACATTTACAATAAAATAGCAGAAATATTACTGTAAAATTGCTGTTCTTTTTTGTGATAGGAGCATATATCTTGTTGATGGGAATAATTTCTTCAGAGAAAACTCTCATCCAAAGTGCAAATGAACGATATTCTCTGATCATGTCATGCTAATTTTCCAGTTTATCAGTCATTTCGGTTCCAAACTGGAGTGACAAGATGATATCACATTTGATCTTCATATATATCATACAACCTTTCAGGTTTAGAAGTTCATATGAGCTGAAAACAACTGTCTTTGCTTGGACGGTGTTGTGCCAACAGCAGTTTTGTAATAACATTCTTTTCTCTTCTGCTTGTCGTAGGATGAAGTGGCCCAGCCTCTGAACCTTTCAGCCAAACCCAAGACATCTGATGGCAAGTCTCCCACATCACCCACCTCTCCTCATATGCCAGCTCTGAGAATAAATAGTGGGGCCAGTTCACTAAAGTCCTCTGTGCCAGCAACATTAGCTAGTCCGTCAGCCAGAGCTAACACAATAGGTAAGCTCAGCTTTGTGTGTTCCATCTCATATCACTTAATAGGTTTTAATGGAAAGTGGGCATTTATCAGCCAGTGCCAGGCTGGGGTCTAGGAGCTGTCATAGGTTGAACGTAATATTCCATTTGTTTGATGCCAGTGAAGAAGCTCACATGGACTTAACTTTCAGGAGGGTTATTTTAGCTTTTACACACTCAGAAAACAAGGACCTCTGTTATTTCAGATACTGCTTTACCAATGAAAGTTAATAAATGCTGTTTGTTTAATGGCATGCATTAAAGACAGCAGCCTGTCTAATGGTGAACATTAAAGACCAGTGATATTATATTATGTCTTCTAAAAGCAATGGATAAACTTTCAAAAGTATCCCTAAAAGTTAAAAGTCTACATCTTTACAAAATGACAGGTTTAATCTTCAGTCTGCTCAAAAGCTGCATGGAATATTATTTGACCTTGATGTAATAAGCAAAACAATTACCAGGTTCATGAAAAAAACCCCAAATTTGATGTTGTGTCTTGCAAAAAGTCTTGACTGGCTGTTTTTAACATTGTTCCAGAAAACAGTGATAATTTTTCCTCCTGCCAAAATTATATCTTTGCCTAAAAGACCATCTAAATAGTAACAGTCTTAGTGGTTATTTTATAAGTCTCATGTGTTAAAGAGACTGCTCTTTGTGTGTATAAGAAAAATGTGTACACCGCCCCCCCTTCGTCCTTGTAACTGAAATATTTTATTCCATGAAGTGATTGAATATAACCTGAATTAAGATTTTAGTATGTAAATCGACCTCTGTTTTGAGAATTAAGGGAGGTAGATGTACCTTTTCTGCTGTCTGTTGTGTTCCTTCTAAAGCATCTCCTGCTGGCCACTTTCAGGGATGGCACAAAAAACCCAAAAGAAGCCACAGGTCAAACCCATCAGAAACTGTTTCTGTGGTATAGCAGTGCTATGCAGTAAACTTTATTTGGTATGACACATTAAAACTGTAGAAATATTTTTTAAATATCATATTACTAATTGTTAGCACCTCTATTATTATTAACCTTACAGTCTTTACCTGTGGTAGGTAGTAATGTATTTCATCTTTAATTTGCTTGACCCTGCTGCTCTCCATGCACAATGCATAGGGTTTCAATTTTTTCACATTAGATTTTTTGTCCTTAAGTAGAGCGAACATCACATTTAGATGGGGAGTTAAGCATCTGACCCACATCTCAGTGGCAAGACATCTCTTATTCTCTCCGCTCCAATCTTCTTTCCCTACACACCTGATATTTTTCATGGGTTTGAGACCCCTGCAATTTACTTCTTTTAACAAGATGCAGATTTTGAAATGCTGTACCTGTAATGAGTGATAATGTAATTGGATAAAAGCTGTGAGGATGAACAGAGCTTTAAAGGTCACTCTTGTAAGAAGAATTAATGTGTTATACCATTAATAAACCATGGAAAACTGTGGAGCAAAAGATAACATACTTAAGTTATTGTTAATGACATAGAGTTCACTGCTGTATATCTCTCTGCTACAAATATAGAAAGTGACTTTTTGAGGTTGCTGTTCAGTATCACTGTGCTTGCTGTATAGTATGAGATAAGCTGTCTTTAACTGGTGCAGGAGCTGGACAGACATAATGTACTTCTAACAGAGGTTTATCCTTTAATGGAGGACTAGAAGAAGGAAAGGCTCTCAAACACCCTGCAGAGTCTTCTCCTGCTAACTGTAGGGTCAGGTACTACCAAAGTTAAATAAGTTGCATTCATTACTGTGATGAAACCATTTGGTGATCTTGAAGTGAGCATGAAATTTCAAGTCACCCTCCAGCAGGAGCTACTCCACAAAAGAAAGTGGATAGCATTTTTAGCCAAGGTACTAAGATCCGTCAAATGCGAGAGAAACTGGATCACTTTCTTATCTTGAGTGATAAATCCCTCTACAAAATTTCACTGGGAATCACTCAGTCATTTGCCAGATAGTTGCCCCCACCATTTGAATGATTGGAGCTGTCAATGCAAGGCACAAGTTGTCTGTCCTGGGTGTGCAGAGCCCACCTTGCTGGGATGCAGTTGAGGTGTCACTTTTCACCAGCACTAACTTCAAATTAAACCTGTTCTCTGAAAGCAGTTCTTCGGGCTCCTCAGCTCCTGTGGCGTGGAGAAATGCTTGTGTATTGTTCAGTTGTCTTTGAAGGATGTAAACTTAGAGCCTCGGTGATTAACAGTGTAGCTGCACTCGGGCATACGGATACACAGCCCTTTCCAGAGCCATCCTTATAGCATATAAATTGTGCTACAGACTGAGCAGTCACAAATGTCATGGCTTCATGTATGACTTTAAATCCAAGCATTTCTTTTTGGGAACAGGCATATGTCCGTGTGCTAAAAACAGAAACAACTTCTCTTTGCTCTTTGCCATTATCTGCAACATCTC
The DNA here is from genome assembly GCA_035583185.1 of Anabacerthia variegaticeps. NCBI lineage: Eukaryota > Metazoa > Chordata > Aves > Passeriformes > Furnariidae > Anabacerthia > Anabacerthia variegaticeps. The sequence goes on from JAWWEW010000041.1 coordinate 72,965,059, forward strand.
TGTGCTAGTTTGGCAATCCTTGTAACTAAGTGCATTTTATGTAATGCAGTTCCCCTCTCTGTCAATAATTCACCACCTACCCTAAACAACAATAATTTACATTCAAGTCGCTTCTATATTAATCATTTCCCTGCACACCAGCATCTTGGCAGCTACTGAAAAACATAAGGAGTGCTTGCTTTTATTCACTGTCATGTGCCAAACTGTCTCAAAGATAGCAGTATTCAGGAAAAGCCAGATAGTCTGGAGAAGGGCATGAATTCCAGTTCCTAGGCAAATTCGGCTCTATTACAGATTGAAAGTTTTATACCTACTCTAATCAAGAGCACAACCAGCACTAATACTTCTGTTTGTTTGTTTGCTTCCTTTTTAATTTATTCTGACTACATGCGAGGTTGATCAGTAACATATGCAAACTGGGGAAGAAACCAAGCAAGTTGATAAAATGGAGGTGAAAAAAAAAAAAGAAAAATCAGCTGGTAGCACTGTACTGGTGCAGGCTGTATCCTTCCTTATGCCAGGAAAGCTGGAATTACTGGAATTCCATTGGCTGGGAATTACTGAACTGGGTCATTTGATAAAAGCAATGTGAATCAAGTTATTTCATATAAAACTCTCAGGATTCCTGGGGATTTAGCCAAAAGCTAACTGTTAGCACAATTAACAGCAGTCAAACCGCACAGAAACTTTTCTTTCTAGTTTTTGTACTCCAAGGAAAATAGGAATACCAGTCCCACTCTGTCTGCAGTCTAAAAACAACAACAATAAAAGCCCAAATCAAACTAAAATCCTGACAGCAGCACAGCACTGAACTAATCTGACATCAACTTCTTCCCCTGAAATGTTTTAAGCAGCAAGACAATGTTCTACGTTTTTTGGCAATCAGTGGATCAGATAGAAGAGTCTAGCAATACAACAAGGATGTGTAATCTGACATGATTAGACAAGGCTCTTTAGGAACAGAACATTCATAATTGAGACAAAGAAAGAGTATTAATAACACTTTCCTAACACGGCAGTTAGCCATTTTATATTTCCTTTCTTTAATCTTAGTGTTTTTCAACAAATCATGGGATTTAATAGCGTGTTTTGGCAGATTAGAGGATTTATGGCCCAGATGTTTTTTGTTCTAAAAATGGATTAGGGTGTAAAGTTTGCTGGAATCCATGGAACATGTTGAGGCAAGCCGGTCATTTTGTGTGTGATTAGTGCCTGCCTTCTGTCTCACAGTCCCTCCATCTGTCACAATTCACCAATGGATCTGGTTAGATTTAGCCTCATGTCACAAACAGAAGTCCCTTTTCTGGGCAATTTCATATTACAGATTCATTTTATGCCGTTTTTATGCCCTAGTTAAAAGACAGAAAAGAAGTGTGTGCGTGCGCACACGTGTGGGGATGTGGAGTGGGGGAGGGAGATTGATAGATATTAGCCTCTCCTTTAATGTTTGAAAAATAGACTGGGGCTTGGAGTCTCCCATCAGTATTCTATCCTACAAATCACATGCAGATCATAATAAGTATAATCTACAGTACGCTAAAGGAAAAAAATGACAAAGTGTCACATTTAAAATTAAATAGTATTAGCTGTGCCGGTGATGCTTGTAACATTTTAAAAGGAAATAATTCAGTGACTACTAAGGCTAAGCCCTAGGCTGTGAATTTGCAGCAAAACAGTGGACATTTGACCTACTATTAGCAGCATGAATAGGAGTGGGAATGTAGGTCCGTGTAGCTGTGGTTTCTTATACATTTGTGAATGACAGGTGGTGGTGGGGAGCATTCGGTGGATGAGGTTTCTCTTTCCAGCCATTATGCATTTCATATCTATAGCAAACCACCGCCACCTGTGGTTTATTTTAATGTATTCACAAGTTTTAAGAAGGGGAAGAATGAAATGGTCTATTTTTAAGAGTTTGGGATTGCTGGCATGATCAAAGCTTCCCCTAACTCTTATCCGGTTACATCCTGCTGCATGCAAACCACAGGACTAACCTCTGCAGTGTCAGGGAAATATTGAAACTAATGGGATCGAGTAGCAGGAAGGATGATTTTGGCACTGAGGTTTCTCATGCTTTCTATCCAGGTGGCTCTGTCACAACAACAACAACAGAATTACAAAGCATGGACGGGTTTCTGGGCCTTACCTTTTAACTCTTTCTCATCAGTAATGATAAACTGTGCATTTCATGGATGAAAGCTAAAGTGTTTTCTTGTAACTTTCTTTTTTTAAGACATCCTTTCTTCTATCACGTCGTCAGGTTATTTAAATGACCATGATGCTGTTACCAAGGCAATCCAGGAGGCCCGACAGATGAAGGAGCAACTTCGGAGGGAACAGCAGGTGCTGGATGGGAAGGTGGCCGTCGTGAACAGCCTGGGTCTCAATAACTGCAGGACAGAAAAGGTGAGTTTACGAGGCTCCCTTTGCAAAGGGTCAGGGATTGCATTTGGCTCTCCCTACGCATACCTAGGTTCTTCCTCCCTTCTTTTCCTCCTTTTCCTTGCTCCATTTTTCCTTCCCCATTTTTAAACGGAATAGCTAAAAAAAAAAGTAAAAAGCAAAATGAAAACCACAACCAAAAGATGACATGAGAGAGAGACGTGAAGACCCCTGGGGGAGAGTGGGGAGGAGGCAGGGATAGTTAAAGCCCTCGCAAGAACTTCGGAGGCCACTAATTCTCTGTTCCAGCCTGTCAACGTGTATTAAGAGAAGGTGATCTTGGAAATCTCTGGGTCTAAGTGGAAATCTTGCTTTATGGAAATGCTTACATGTGTTTGTGAGATGAGCTGGATTTGAAATATTCAAGCTTCTTTAGGAGCATAAGCTTTGCTGATACTCAGGCTCAGCTTCTGGGTATTTAGCCTTGTGAGGTTGTCATATATGATATTTTGTGACCACTGCAATGTAGCACTGTCATGTCACGTTAGATGACTTAACAAAATTGAAAAAGCAGAGAATCGACAACACAAACTACACCAAATATTTTCAGTGAAACTTAAGAGGCAGCAGAACGTATGGACCTTACCACCTTCTGCTTTTGGACTGGCCTGTGAAGCTGCGTTATGACAAAATACCAACAAAGTGAATATTCTCTAGTAAAATTTGTGTGTGATGCAACTGTCTTCTGTGTCAGTGAGGATGTGATTTGCTGCTTTTCTCTGGAAATACCTGATGTCTTTCCATGCACTGTCCTGCCTTATGGAGGATAAATAGACCTGCCAGTCCTTGCTGCCACATTTACAGTGAGCTGTCCTTATAACACTGCCGCCTAAGATATACTTGTGTGCATCTCAGCATTGTATGCTTGGCAGGACCCTTTCCTCAGTTCCTCTCTTCCCCTGCAGTATTTTCTGAGGTGATACAGCCGTCGTCGTGCAGTACAAGAATATCTGTTGTCACATTTGGTGTCAACTGCTTTTTATTGAAACCACTTCTAATGCCTTTGCACTGTAAGGTCTTGTGCGAGTCTCTGAGATAGGCAGATAAATAGATTGAATAAAAATGATCAGCTATTTAGCAGAAACTTGAAATTCAGTCATCCTAGGAAGCTTGTGAGTCAAACAATATTGTCCAGAATGAGCAGATTGCTAATTTGGATAGCTTTCCATTTTCCCTGGTTTTAGATAGAGTTTGATCAATAAGCTGTGAGAAGCCAGCAGCCTGGGTAATGAATGTTAAACGTACATGTGAGTCTCTCACCACTGTACTTTTTTCATCAGCCTATCCTGAGTGTAAGTGATGTAGAAATAACTCCAATTTCATGCACTTTCTTGAGAGGAAGGGGAAGGAAAAAAGAGGTCAGTGTAATAGGTATCTGGCAGTACATACATTCTTCCTTAGAAGAATAAGAGTGCTGGTATGGGGAGAGAGGAGCATGTTTATGGCATTTCACATAGAAGAGTACCAGAAGGGAAAAGGGAAAAGCAGAGTGTCAGATATAAGAAGAAGTGATCACAAGCACAAAGGAATTTATATTCAAATATTTAAGCATTCTTGAAAGGATGCTCGGAGCAGAAATTCCTTTTCTCTGCTCCCCATGTAGAAATGACTTTAACACTCAGCCAGATGCTAATGCAAAGTGACTCAAGCTATTCCTCGCAAGCATAGCTAAATTGCCGTTATTTGTTAAGCGCATTGAATTCAGCTGTGGATACAGCAGTTGGTTGCATTCAGAAAGCATCTGTACCCTTTTTTTTTCCTTTTCCTTTTTTCTTTTTTTTTTAATCCTCCAAAGCAGAGACAACTCTACCTATCTCCCCCCTCTCCTCCCTTGTGCTGGCTGGGAATTGTCAAGTGACAACCGACCAAATCCTTTTGGACAGGAAGCCTTCATCCTGAGTTCTATATACTTGCAAAGCAGGCCTTGTGGTTGGATCAGGAAGCCCATTAAAAGCACTTTGATGGTATGGAAATTCATCTTCATGAAGCACCCAGGCCCCTAAGCAGCATGCTGTTTAGCTGTGGTTACAGATCAGTCATTCACATCGGAGGGCAGTAATTGTGCTGACGGCTTGTTCGGCAGTGGAAGCACATAAAATAATCCCAGGCCCTCCACCATGGCATTGCGAGTTAATCTTCTTTAATACAGATCAGCTGTTGTTCTAACACATGACTTTATGCTGGCTCTAGTGACTCTGCACAGTCTTTTGATTAAGTAACAGGAGTGGAACCATCTGCATTCACTTTATTCTGTTACTTTCCTATTCTTGGGATTCTCCTTACCCTTCTGTTTTCACTTCTCACCCTCAACCCCAGTTGAAGTTTATTTTCCTCTCTAATTCATGCCTCCTGGTGGGCTCATGGAGGGCAGAGACGAGTTCTTTTACAAGGTAGCAGGAAGAAAAAATTGTTTGCTCAATTGAAAATTTTTCTAAAGCAACTGCAGGCTTTAGGGTGTTTTGATACAATTAATGCCAAAACTTTATTGACGCTCACTGATTTGGACTTGATGGTCTGAGAAATATTTTGCAACCTAATTGAGTCTGTGATTTATTTAATTACATTTTATTTATTTTTCTTTATTTTTAAAGTGAAGGTAGGAAAGGACAGTACCAAGTCTGAACCCTACTAGACTATTAAGGGATTTAAGTTGCTGGGGTGACCATTTAGGCCATTAAGCACTGGGAAAAAGTTGCCCTTTTTAACTTGCAGTGTCTTCTGAGCTTTCTCCTGCATTTGACTCAACAGAGGAAAGACATAGGCTGTAAAGTTTAGGTACTTTTTCTCCCTTCCCATTCATACTCTAGGCTCTCCACTGACTAGCTAGCTGTGATGTTCAGAGCCAGACAAACAGACCAACTGCCCTAAAGTTTGTGTCTGTTTTATACAGGACTTTCAAGTTTTCTCACTTACTAAGAGCAAGCTTTGAGAGGAAGGCAAGTGAATCTTGAATTAAATTTTATTCTGGTTTTCCCTGTTTTTCAGAGGAAGAAAATGAGGTAGTTGGGAAGGTGGTTAGTGAGAAATAGAGCTGCAGTATTACCATGGAAGGTTTCCCTTTCAGGAACTGGAGGTCCAAGCTTGGGACTTAGAGGCAGCCACTGAACTTTTGGGACATCATGTTTGCTTGCTGATCACTTCCTGACTGGGAGATTTTGAGATGGGGGATGGAATTAAAAGATGTGTCTTTGTGTCTGTGGGCACAATGTAGAAATGTACATAACGACTGTAGTTACGTACAGAAGAAAGACTCTCCTTCCCCTAGAGCATCCTCAGTCTCTATAGCCAACAAACTCATCTGGGGCTATCCCAAATTTTCTTCCCTTCCTTGCAGCAGTGGCTAGTGTAGTTCTGGATTTCTTTGAGACATCTTGAGCTTTTTGTTTCATACTACTGCAGCCTACCAGTGGAGGTGGGCTCTGTGCAGCTCTGTGTGTGAGACCCTTGGTAGAGATTTATCTGCTGGGGTAGCTGGGCATGTTTGAGGCCGAAATCACCTCTGAGAGTCTCTGTTAAAGCTCTTGGGGCTTTTCATTCCCGTGTACGTGACCTGTTATCTTGCTTGTGTTTCCAGATGGGTTGATCCCCGTGGACAGCCAGACATGCCAGTGAAGGCAGTAGTCAGACAGGAATTTTGTGGAATTAGAGAGAAACTGTATAAAAGGAGTCATAAATAAGAAAAGATTTTTAAAAATGGCTAAGATGATTTGGGTGAGTCACTTCATGGGCATCCAACTTGGACCATCTTGACAGATTTGATTTTCAGAGGATTACAGTAAAAACTATGAGCATCATCATGAACATGGATTTTACTAAAACCTATTTTAATTGCAAATGCAGTAAAACATATTTTTACATTACTTTTCTTGGAAACATTTTGGTGTATAAATGAGACGTGTGTGTATATGTTTTTCTGGTTTCTTGGAAACCCGGGAGCATAGTTTTATTTGTAATTGTCATCTACAGTTAATTATAGCTTGATATGTACTATACACAAACAATGCTACCTATTATACATGTTGCTCAGAGTGCAGGTTGTCAGCTGGTGTAAACACCACAACAGGAAGCATCAGCAAGTGATCTCTATCCTGTCTGTTCAGCCCCAAAACTGCCTGTTCCTCTGCAAAGGAGATGTACACAAACACAAAGAGCCAGCATGTGTGTGCGTGCATCCAAGCCTACAGTGCACTCCTTCAGGGATACACCACACAAACATGCACTGCTCTAGCCAGTGATTCTCTGACTAGAGTCAGACTCTCAGGCACTCGTGTATGTGCCCTGGTAACTAAAAAAGGAGGAACACAAGCAGGTACTTGAGCATGTGTCAGTGTGGACTGGTGCAAACACATTTCCTGGGTTCTGGATGCTGGCACCTGCTGCAGTTGTGTAAGGACACAGCCACGACAGGGTTTCAGATGTGCAGGGATGCACTCACCCTCTGAGCTGAGTACATCCCAGTGCACACCTCCTGTGCTGAAGTGTTTCTTAACCTGTGGTACAAGTTCTCCCTGTTATGGCTTGGAGTGTGTCCTTTTAAAAGGCTCTGACATGTGCTTGTCTGCTGGGCTGTAACTAAAGAGCTATTTGTAACAATATTTATTCCAGTGTTGTAAGCAGGAGCCTATTTATTACTCATGCTTATGGAACACCGGGTTCAGGATGTCTTTCCTCCCATTCCCACTCCCCCCTCCTCCCACCATCCCCCCACTCCCACCTCCAACTCCCCCTCTTCCCCTTAAGAGAGTGCCAAACATGAAATGACAGTGACCAATGTTGACTTAATGTGGATGTTTAATAATGAAAAAAGTGTGTCAGTTCCAGCGTTAGTTACAAATGGCAGTAAGTATATCGGGTGGCAGCCCTGTAATAATTTTACATCCATCATTCCTTCCTGATGCCTCACTGGCTGCCTGATGGATGGGGATAGCAGAGTTAACTCTTACGAAACTGCTGTGATCTACTGAGCTGAAATGAATTCTGTCCCTGCTCTCCCCTTGGGGAGGTGTGGGATAATAAGAATCTCAAACCCGCAGATCCTGCTGCCTTTGAGAAATAAAACACTAGAGCTCACTTTAATGAAGGCATAAGGAGTAGCTGGTTTAACACAGGGGATTTAAATTTCTCTTGCAGTAGAGAATTGTACTTCAATAACGGGGTTTTTTTTCTTCCCCTAATGGTTAGATTTGAACTAGAAAGTCAAGGGAAAACTGAAGGAGAAGGGCAGGAAGGAGAAGAAAAGAGAAGGGTTGGTAAAACAGACTCTGACCCTGTGCCTGCTGCAGACACTGAGAGACTGTGGGTCAGACTAGAGTAAGTGGCGATGATTGAAACTGGGACCTGGCACAAGCTGGGCTTCTCAAATAGGAGAAACCCCATGGAAATAAGTCCAGAGGCTCTGTACTGACATCATAAACCAAATCACTTTGCAAGAGTTGAAGCCTGCCCATTTTCATAATTACTGTAGTATTTTACTGGAAAAATACTTTAGCAATCTCAGTGATCAGCAGAGGCTTCGTTACCCACAGACATTACATACGTGCACACTTATCCCTGCAAGTTCAGCAGACTGCTAATAGATATGTCCTGTAATTTGTAGCCCACTCTATTCCTCACTGACCTGTAAAACATTAGGAAAGATGATCAGTGTAATTTTTTTGTTCTCTTCTTGCTGTGTGAGCAGAGATCCTTTTGGAATAATTATTATACAATGCGGGGACCAGGAAGTCTGTTGCAGACGATGGACTGTTAGAGTCCCACAACACAAAAGTTAACGTGTTATCCTAACAATTATATATCCCCCCCTTATGACCACTTTCCCTGTCCTCCTCTTAATTTTGTTTTGCTGAGGTTCTTTGCCAGCAGAAATTCTTGTGTGCGGGTTGCAGTTCTCTTTGTTAATGCCATCAATACAGAGCAGACAGTTTTCAAAACGCGTGACAAGAAGGTGAGCAGGTATTTTGTCACCACCCATCCATCACCTGGGGTTGTCAGCCTTTCAGTAAGCCAGATCAGCAGCCTCAGCAGGATCATTGCTGGTCAAGGAGTCCTGTTCAACAGGGCTACTGTACCCATTGTCATTGCTCCTGAAACTTTTTTCCAGTTTAATTCAAAACACAGGTCAAGCTTGCACACTACAAAGATCAAAATTGGGTTTACGCAGCACTAATCATTAAACATTTTGATTTACTTCATCTGGAAGTTTATCTGTCTGTCCCCGACCTCCCCCCATTTTTTTGCCATTTGCCTTGTGGAGCTTGTGTATATTTATATTTACAGCCTCTGCATTTAATGGCCACATGCCTTGTTTTCACAGATGGCCAGTGGAAGGATTCCCCTCCCCCTTTTTCTTTTAGTAAAGCCTGCCTTTGGTTTTGCTACTTTTGTCACAGTGCCACTACTCTCAGTTAGCAAGTGCCTACGCACAGGAGGGGGAGATTCTGCAATACAGAATATTTTTGTTCCCCTAAGGATTTTATCTCTTTATTTTAAAACACCTTTTTTTTTTTTTCCTCCTGATTGACCATCATTAGTAAATGCCGAGATACGTTTTTCAAAAACAAGGATTAAGAGTGCACATTTTTACGTGCGTCTTTAGTGCATTGTTATGGCAGGGCTGCATGGGCAGGGTTAGCTCATAAAAAATGAAACATACAGAAGGAAGGATTGGAAGGATTGATTCTGCCCACAGATGTGTGTGCAACTCCCAGTGAAGTCAAGGAGAACAGCAGGAAAAGAGGCAAGGGAAGAGCCCTGGATGCTTGCAGCTGCTGAAATCTGAATGGGAATTTAAGTCTTCGTTCACTCCAGAAGGCAGAGATTGGAAACATTCACAGCCTAGTGTGGATCAGGGAGGACTGCAGCTGTTTATACCGTCGTGGAAATTTTATTAAGCCCAATAAAGATGGATCAACTTCCTCCTGAAAAAAAAACATACAATTGGTTTGGAGTTCTCATTATGACTTTTGAGCTTTGTGAGTCCTTGGGTTTAAGTTCTAAGCTGTGCCCTTACAGCCATGAGGGCTAATTGCTTCCTGAGATTTTTTTATTATTTTTACATAGTCACATGCCTCCAATTGCTAGGGCTTTAAGCACATTCATGGGCACCGGTATCAGTGCAGTACCTCTCTTTAGTGCAGTAGAGTCTGGGCCTGATTCTTCTGTGAATTTAGTCTCTTGAGGGATCAGCTTGTCCTGTTCTGCAGGTGGGACAGTCTTTTGGGGGATATGCCTGTCCCAGTATGCAGGTGTTCACTTAGCTCAGTGACAAGCAGCCTCTAGAGTGTCTGAGGGATGCTGAACATTACTTTTAATTGTACTGATACTGATGCTGGGGAGAAGTCAAACGAAGCCTTGCCCCATGACTAGAAAAATGTGGTGGTTTCTTTGTTAGGCACTAACCTAGATAGCATGTCTACTTCCTCATTAGGGCTGGAAGAAATGTAAGTAAAGGTACAGCAGCCTTCATAATTTGAATGCCTTCTAGGGGAAAAAGGAAAAGAATAGTCTGTATGGCTATATTGCAGCTATGCAGTTGAGTCACCCATTGTTCATTAAACAATTGCCAGGAAAGCAGAGACTGGGTTCTTGCTTTCTCTTTGCGTGCGTGTAGACCCTCCTTCCCAGGATATCCTGCGTGGGTTGTGATTTTCATCGTGTTTCATTCTTGGTGTGCCACCTCTCTTCTCCATTTAATGCTTCCTTTCCTCACTGATCAGCTGTACCAGCTTTTTGACTCGCTGTGAAATCCTTGATTAAAATTTACATGGCAGATTTCATCCAGGGATCTCGAAACTCTTCACAATGGTGGGAAAATGTCACCATCTCTATCCTGTAGAGTTCAGGAAACTAAGGTGCAGCAGCTGAACAATTCACACAGTTCCAGACTGTGTCAGCCCAGGAAACAGTCTGGATGAGAAACTGGGTCGTGTAACTCTTAACCTATTTGCAGTCAGCAGATTACAGCTGGATCTGGTTGAAGTCAGTGCCTATGCCCACAGTGTAAAAACTTCCCTTTGCTTTGCTTTCCTTTTTATTTCTTCTTCAAAGTAATGGACTGGGCCACTCCTACCTGCATTTTCATGTAAAAGTCCTGACTTGCACTGTCTTTCAGAGCTCAGAACCAAAGAAAAGCTGGGCCTCAGTGTCCCCTAGAAATGCTGCTTCCCATCAGTTTGTTTCCAAGCCAACTAATGTATTTTATTAAGGAAGTAATTCTTTTTCAAATAAAGAATTAAAAAGAAATAAATCTTAGGGACTTGACACCTGCCAAATTATTGAGGATTTTCCACTTTTTATTTCAGTGGACTCGGTCATACCTTCAGTGCTTTTAAAGGTACTGACTTGAGAGCCCTTGGAAACCAAAGACCTCTGTCCACAATGCACAGCAAAGAAAAACACTATATAAATTTGGTAAAATTGTCCCTGTGACTGTGGGTGTCTGCTCCTGAGAGAAGAGTCTGGGTCTTCTTCATCCACCGGATTTTTTCCCTATAACACCTCATAGGGAACCTCTCTACTGGATCCATGTAACAATTCATATAGATTACAATTCAGATGCAATGATTTCTAGGCAGGATCAAAGCAATATGTATTTTACCATGTACTGTAAACCAAAAGATATGGTTCCTTTACCAAGTGATGCAGCCCCAATTAAGACTGTCATAAATTTGAAAGAAGTACCATAAAATCGGGAAGATTCAAAAATGAGGAATGTTCTTTTATTTTCTTGCTTCTAATGCTGCTTTTAGGTTCTGTGGGTGGATTATTCCGTGAAAAAGAGAGATCTCAGATAAGCAAGACTGAAAGAGCTGAGGGGGTGGTGAATGCATTGTTTCTTCATACTCAACTTTGATGCAACAACAACAAAAAAATTCTCCCAAATGATAACTTGCTGTGGCATTATAAATAATCTTTCATCTTCTTTGGTGGTCCACAGAGTTTATATAATTGGAAGGCTAAAACCCTTCTTTGTTGTTTCTTCCCTTTCATTAGTACAGTAGAAGACTATAAAATTGTGCAGCCAGAAGGGGTTTAACAATTACTGAGTCAACATTTGAAAGTCTCACTCTATTTTATCATTTTATGCATGTGCTTTTTATGAGTTTTACAGCCCTGCAAGCGTTATTTAAGCAAGGTCCATTGCAATGGTGGATCTGTAACTGCTCTTATTTTTATTTTATTTTGCTCTCCCTGGTAACATGTGCCATCAGCAAGAGTCACAATTCCATACGCACAAAGAAATTACGAGCTTGAGATTTTATTTTTTTTAATAAGATTCAGGAGTGCTAGTTTCACTTCCTAAAACCAACAGTCTTACTAAGGAACCCTTGGCAAGTCACATCATGTGTGACTCAGTTTCCCGTCTCCTAAACAGAGTTAATAATCTTGCCTTTCTCTGTGAAATTTTTTGGTTAATTATGGATGAGTGAAGAATGCTTGGGCAAGGTGATCTGCTACACAGGAAAACCCAAATCTGAATAGAAGATCCCTGTGAAAAGAGCTGGAAAGTCTCTGACAGCAGTGATAGGTGTTGCAGGATCTGGGCTGTAACACAGTTTGGATTGGGACATAGACAGCAGGCACGGTACCTGTTTTGAGGTACCATGGCATTAACGTGCAGGACTAGAGCCTGAGTGCAAACCTCTGGGCACACCTCTCACCATTGCCAGTGGTTCCTCTTAAGTTCTTCCAGCTCTCTGTCATCTGTAATACCTGCCTACTTCATGTTTTCCACATTTTGGAAAGCTGTGGATGAAGATTTTATAACTCGAGCTGTTCTGATGTTTATTATTGCAAGAGGCAGAGGAATTGCACAGGAAGATTTCTTTTACAAAGTCTTCACTTGTGTCAGATGTAGATAAGACTCTTCACTTTCTTGGAGAGCTAAGGAAAATACCCTGATGTTGAATGGATAACACCTGGTGCCACCAATGTGTCTGATAATTAAATATGTTTTTCTGTCATAAAGTGGACTTCTGTTGTGGGATCATAGCAGCTAATCTGCCTAGTACTTTAAGATTTGGTGCATGTTGACCAAGATATGTGTCAGAGTGGTTGATATTTACTGGGCCTTGCTGAGGAAAGACATCTGCTACAGCACCACAAACCACATCAGATCCTCTCACAGGCCCTGCTCAGCCATCTAAGATAAAAACTAGCTTATCAAAACTCAGTCTATTTGAAAATACCATCTTTAGAGTTTAGATGTGTGAATTTTTCCCACAAAGCAGGGCGATAAATAGCTGGACAAACTGTACTTGGCGGGGATGGGGAGGGGGGGGAAATGGAACACTGAAAAGGACAGTAGCAAGCAACCATCTGTTTCTTTTTATGTATTGACAGTGAAGGGAACAAAGGTAGCAGGCACTCAGTTCATCAGTGTGTTTGTAATTCTGAGGTGCAAGAACCAATGAGCTCCCCTAAAAATGCTTTTTTTTTTTTTTTCTCATTTCTGGCCTTTTGGTTCACTTGGGATAAGAAAAGCAGGAATGTGAAGTGATGTTCCTGAACACTCCTCCTCTGGAATTCTGCGCTGGCTGTTTCTCTGCAGGCATCAAGCTGAGAGGAAAAATATTCCTATCAGGGGAAATGGGGGTAGGGTGAGGGGAGTAACAAAGTGGAGAGTGGACTGCTTCAGTAAAATTGCTAACCTTGAATTATGCAATCGGAAAAAGAGCTCTTGCCAAAATGCGATTCTAACGGAGTTCAGAGCACCGTCAGTGTTTGCCAAACACCCCAGCCAAAAGGATGTCTTAAAGAGGGGGAGGAGGGATCCATTGCCATATGCCCAGCATTCACAGTATTCTGGAAGAGCTGTGGAGTCCTTCAGGAGTGGAGGCGTGTTCATGGTCTCAGGTGCACCCTGAGCATTGGTACCATGATCCAGTACAAGATGGGAGCCGTGAGGTTGGAAGGGAGTAGGGACATCTATCAGAATGTCTTTATTCCTCAAACCTTCCAAGGTTTTGCTTCACTCTTGTGTAGTAGTGGGAGGAGTTCTGGCAAACATGATCAGGCTGTTCTACATATGTTTTGACTCTTCTTGTTTTATGTTTCTTCTATGAAAGAGACTGCAACCAAGTTCTTGTCATTTTTAGATCAATGTTTTGTTAAACTATGACAGCTATCCATGACAGAGAGCCAAGTAACTTTTGCAGCTGACCACAAAACTGAGTCTGACTTGGTGCTTAGTCATTTTTTATATATTTTTTTCTACATGACACATTCCATGTGTGTATGTGTTTTTCATTGTTCTTTTAAATATAATTAGAACATTTCTAGGAGCTGTGGAACAAATCAATCTTCTCTGGCAGATTAATTTCTTTGATTAATAAAGTTTTAGGGACTTACCACATTGTGGCTATTGATGAAATCTCTCTGGCTATACTTTGAACAATTGGGCTACTGTGGGATTGATTGCTCTCTATAGTATTATCTTCTCTGGTTTGCCCATTAGAATTTTAAATGATCCAGTCAACAGAGCTCTTGCTGCCCCTGCAGAGACTGTCTCCTACAATCCAATAGAAATGACCATTAGGATGGTCATTTCATTTCTGCTGAAGTCCTTCATAGAGAAAAAAGATGTTTATAAGATATCTTTCAGACTTTCGAGGTCTGATACAAAATTCAGAAATTTAGAAGGAGAATAATCACTTCATCATTAGCAAGAGATCCCTATGTTTATTCTCCTGCAAGAGCAGAAGTCTTCCTTGCTGTTTGTTTTTGCTGCTCCGTGCTGTCTGATTTTCATCAGGTCTCACACGTCTTTCCTGGGTTTGGACCAACCTTCCCTGCTCTTCCTGGCTATTTTGGTGCTAGGCTGCAGTGAACACCACTTTCGCCTTTTTCATAGAATGAATAGCACTTCATACCTGAAACAAAGGGATGTTCTGCTTAACCCAACATGCATGTTGTCACTGGGGATACTGTTTACACAGCAGAGTGGTGGCAGTGTTGAGAAAGTGCAATTTGCTGTTGAATTAAGATAATTGTGATAAATAGGTCCTGCTTTTGTATAAACTTTATCTTCTATAGGTGTCTGTGGTGGTGGGGTGTTGGAACTAGTTCATCTTTAAAGTCTCTTTCAACCCAAGCCATTCTGTGATTCTGTGAGAGGAGGCAGGGATAGCAATGTCAGCAGGTTGCCAGCTGACTTGGGATTAGAGAAGAAAATTTTTTTCCTTTGTGTCTTTGGAGGGTCCATAAATACTTCCTCTGTAAACTGAAAGACTCTTTAGGAAATGTTATAGAGATGCTTCCATCAGACAAAAAGAAGTAAGTCATCAACTGAATACTTTCAAGCAAAACAACATGGGAATGTTGCTTAGCCCTTTTGAATAATTCGTAATTGTACAAGTGTTTCTGTACGACAGGATTGGGGAAAATCAGCTGCAGTATGTTTAATGGGAAGAGCGTGGGACATGAAATCGCAGTGTTGCTTATGAATAGTCAGGCTTTTGCATCCTGCCAGGGTATTAGTGATCTCTTTCTGCTCTCCTAGTACTGTTCTTTGAGTGTTTTTTCGGAGTTGATTTTTGGAGTTTGGATTTTTTTAATGATTAGGTTGGAAGGGATCTTAAAGATCATCTAGTTCCAACTCCCTTATTGTGGGCAGGGATACCTTCCACTGGTTGCTCAGAGCCCCATCCAACTTGACCTTGAACACTTCCAGGGCTGCGGCAGCCACCCCTTGTCTGGGCAACCTGTTCCAGTGCCTCACCGCTCTCACAGTGAAGAATTTCTTCCTAATATCTAATCTAAACCTATTGCCAGTCAGTGTGAAGCCATTCCCCCTTGTCCTGTCACTCCATGCCCTTGTAAATAGTCTCTCTCCATCTTTCTTGTAGGCTCCCTTTATGTACTGGAAGGCCACAATTAGGTCACCCCAAAGCCTTCCCTTTTTCAGCTCAACAATCCCAACTCTCATAGCCTTTCTTCATGGGAGAAGTGCTGTTGCAGAGACTCAGGAAAGAATGGACTTACTATTGCCTCTGTACCTTCTAGACTTAAACATTTCTAAACATTAACACAGAGAAGTACAACTGGATGCTTTGACATCCTCTGTTTCAAGAGCAACATCATGCAGAACTTCTTTTTAGCTGCCACCTTATCCCTGCTGGTTAAATTACATTGTCATTCCCTGTGTTTAAGCAGTGGGGAGTAAATTGTCACCATGTTAAAAGGTCGGTCTCCCCACTCAGCCATGTTCCGGTTCTCCAGAGAGCCATCTCCAAGCAGAGCAGCCCAGGAGCTCAGCACTCATCTGGCATTCCTTCACAGCCCCTCTTCCATCATGCCCGCGCTCTCTCTCTTCATCTACCGTGGCTGTACCTCAAAATGCAAAACTTTGCCCAAGATGGATAGCGGCAGAGCATCTGTAGGCTTGTTAAGTCAGACTCTGATAAACGAGCCGTGCCCGGTGTGTACCTTGCAGGCAGCATGCCGCAGTATTCACTGACCTTAAGGCTCAATCAGATCATGTCGGCAGAGTGTGGTTCTGAATGTGACTGCCCCCGACTTGAAGAGCTGAGTTTACTGCATGAAGAAAAAGCTGTTAAGCCTGTGCCCTTTGCGCTCTCGGCTCTGTTTCTCTAAGAGGTTTATACATGATTCCAGAAAAGTCTGCGACAGAATAACTCCCCTCCTCCATAATATACCCAAAAAGAGGAAATGTTCTTTTATGTTTTATGTTGGTGGCAGCATTCTAAAATGATTTCTGACGTAAAAATTTTTGAACTCTAGCACTATGAAGTTGACAGTAAATATTTTTTTTTTTTTTCCTGAGGAAAAACTGTTGACTTCCATTATAAATCTGCGATCCATTTGGAAGAAATGCTAAGTCAACTTATTTCTGACTTTCTGACTGCTGACAGGCTGCTGTGGAAATGAGAGCTGAGTTAAAACCAGTAGATCAAAGAGTTTGGTAAAGCTAAATGCCTGAATAGTTCAGGTGCTTATTCAAAGCCTTCCCAAGCTTTCTGGATCTGCTGTGCCTGGTAGTGTTATGGAAACCCTTTTGCTTGTGATAGGCTGACTCCGCTGCGTGAGCTTTTCCCAAAAAAACCCAGAGGATAACTCATCTTGCACACTTTCCATGGTGATGTGTCAGGGTATAGACAGAGCACCAGGAGTGCGAAAGGGATCTGCAGCGAAAATGAATGTGAGGAGTAGGAAAGTTAACCTCATATTCCCTAAACTCCGTGAGCATACAAAGTTGAGCAGATCAGCCTTATTTCTAACGCTCACAAGAAAATCTTTCTTCAATGACTTTCATGAATTTGAACCATTCTTTGAATTGCAGATGTGGGGACATCACATTGCAGGAGGCATTTCTGTATTCACATTGTTCTCTTTTCTGTTTTCTTCTGGAACACAAGTCAGTGACATTATTAGGCTACACAGAAGTTGTGAAGTCTCTGGTTGCCATGTGAAATCTGAAAGTTTTTTTAGTTTATTGATCTTTTACAGTCATCAGGAGTGGAATAGAGCAAGGAAACAGTAATCTTTTCTTTCAGGAAGAAGCTCAAAAGAATTTTTTCAACTGGAGCCACTTTATTATCATGCTGTATCATGTCATTTTCTTAGCTTTGCAAAAAGCACAGTGCCTAACATTTTGAAATGTTGGTATTGCTTCCCTGACAGATTTATTTTTAAACATATGATTGTCAGGAAGATAGAATGTTTATGAGCAAAAGTCATTGGGAAAACAAAAACAGTCAGAAAATGGAACACCTTTGTATTTGTAAAGTCAAACAATTCATGGGGAAGCGAGGTGTTTTGAAGAGAACATTGGAATTAATGGCCCTGGCATGTTGTTCTGGCAGTGTCTTTAGACACCGCTGCAGCCTGACAGATTAATTGGCAGCACACACTAGCCTGTTGCAATCCAGGGTTCACAGTTAGTTCTGACTAGATGAATGACGGACGGGGTGTTAGTAGGGTTGGGCAAAACAGTCTGGACAGGAACGCAAACTGCTGCCCAAGTATCGTGCTTAGTTCAGGCTGACCCTTTCCCAAGGCCTGAATAAGTTTCAACTGCAGGGTGTTTTGCTCCCCCCCTGCCGCCCCATGGGCTGCTTCCTAAAATACTGCCTTAAAAAATAAAAAAAAAGGCAAAGGCACCCATGTCCCTGCAGTTTGATTGCAGGCTGGACATAGAGTAAAACAATAAATACATTGCAAAAGAGCGTGTATCATCTAAACTTTGGGTCCAGCTTTGCGGTCCCAGGGACATAGAGAGTTGAAATATTCTTCAGTTGTGCAGCCAGTTTTATCATGCCGAGCTAAACCAATCTTTTCAACACTGTGGAGTTTGCTCATCACTGGCTAATAAGCAAGTTTTAAAAAGGAATTTACGGTAGAGTCTGCAGTCATACCTCTTCCAGAAAAAAACCTTATTATGTATTCTTAAATACCTGGCTCAGTAAACTGTTGTGAATGGTTATCCAGCTTCCCTGTCAGCCTTCTAAGTGACGTATGAACTTTGCGATTGCAATGTTTAATTATTTCCTGATCTAAATCCCATCATCTTGCCCACATAGGACAAAACAACACTGGAGACCCTGACTCAGCAACTGGCAGTAAAACAGAGTGAAGACGGGAAGTTTAGCCACGCAATGATGGATTTCAACATGAGTGGGGATTCTGACGGTCAGTACAAATGGTTTATCCTTATTTCCAGGTTTGTGTGTGCATATCAGCAGGATCTGGGGGAGAACCCAAGGGCTTTGGAGACCTGTGAGCAGTTAGCATTAAGTGGCTGTGAAAGAAGGCAAGGAAAAGTGATTCATTATGGGGTGTTTTAAGCCTGGAGGTGATTTTTAGCCTTCTTTCTGTACACTGAAAATCTCAAGATGGGACCAAGAATGTATTTCTGATAGTAAAAGGGACTAAAAGAGGTAAATAGATGTGTTACAAGTGAGATCACACAGAGAATCCCTGCAGTATAGACCAGATCGTCCCTAAGTGTTTCACGCTCTGAATCTGTGAGAAATTTATTGGTTTGTTGAAGTAAGCATACTGTTTATTTGTTTCTCTGCTATTGTGTATATTGTTACGGAGATGTAAGCACAAAAACAGATATGTAAACATTTATTGCCTAGTTAGAAAATTGCTTAAGAAGAAATGCCTGGTGTTGCCAAACATATCGCCCCCTGTCCATCACAAAAAAAGGTTGATAAGTAACATAAGATGACCCGCATTCCCTAAGGAAGAAAGTAAAAAGTAAATCTATATTGGTAAGTGTAGGCTTTATGTTATTAAGCAGTAAAAGGTGATTTAAAAAAGCTGTTTTAATGCTTTGTATTGAAAAGAAAACAGTCTAAACTCTTTATCAAGTCTGTACTATGTGATGTTGAATTAGTAGAATAACTAAAACTAGACAATATACAACATATTAACCATTAACCTATTGTGAACACTGAATGTGCAGCACCTGACCTCAGGCTTCTGATGGTAGAGGAAGCTGCATAATGAAACAGAAGCTAGGAATGTTTTTCTCTCTCTTCTTAGGAAGTGCAGGAGTCTCAGAGTCTCGAATTTATCGGGAATCCAGAGGGCGTGGTAGCAATGAACCCCATATCAAGCGCCCAATGAATGCATTCATGGTGTGGGCTAAAGACGAACGGAGGAAGATCCTTCAAGCCTTCCCTGACATGCACAACTCCAACATCAGCAAGATACTAGGTAAGAGTGATAGAGCACTGTTCTTTCAGAGCAAAACTCAAAAATATTTTGAATGAATAGAGCTGAGCACCTGAAACGACAGAAGTGCTGTCTCTCTGTTTTGCTTCTTAATCACTGCACCAAGGACAACAGTGGTAAGAGCTTCCACTGTGCTGCCCAGCAGTGTGCCTTAACCATAGCCTGAAATGTTCTTGTCTCTTTGTAATTACTGAGGTTGTGGTGGTCATTTTGGTGTGAAAACATGACCTGAATAGACAAAGCCAGTTCATTGGGCTGTTGAACAAGTACAAAATAACTGCTATTGTTTATTTGCCCATGTATTTAGTCTAACTACTGCTGTGAGGTAGCACACTACAGTGTTTGATTTGTGCCATAGCACTTTCTGTCTCCAGCTGAACGTCAAGCTGCTGACCACAACTCTTTGAGTGTGACCATCCAGCCAGTTACTTATCCACCAAGGGGTCCATCCTTCAAATCCATGTCTCTCCAGTTTAGAAAGAAGGATGTCATGTGGGACAATGTCAAATGCTTTGGCAAGTCCAGGTAGATTATGTTGGTTGCACTTCCCTTATTCACCGAAGTGTAACCCCAGTTCATCTCTCAGTTCCTTCAGGACCTGTAGATGCGTCTCAGCAGGTCCCATGGACTTACACACCTTCAGGTTCTGGAATCTAATCTTTTCCTGTAGTGTGGTTTATCATTCTCCCATAGTCTGAAAAGAATCCTGAAATTAAAGAAGAAGAAACATCAGAACTAATTTCCATATCCTCTACTCTTCACATCCCAAGCAATATTTGTCATGAACATCATCTATTGCATCTCATGCCATAGTCTTCCAACTTTTCACTACTTGCTCAAATTCTGAGGACGATGTTCTGCCAAAAGTTCCTCCTCTGTGACATGCTGAATGATACAGCAGGTGACTAATGGGGCTCACCAAGGCCAGTGAATTACTATTCTGCAGTAAAAAATAAATAAATCTGTGACTAAACTAGAGATGTTGAATTTTTACTGAGGACAAACTTTTACAGGACCTAAGCATCCCTCAGGCCAGTGGCTAAATGGGGAACATGTTTACCTGGTCTGCAGGTCTCACTGGTTTTGCAGGCCACTCAAGAAATGTAATGGCAGCATTAAGCAGCTGCAGGTCTAGTAAATATGCTGAGTTTAGACTGGTCAGAGGTTTGAGGCTTACGCTGATGAGAGTGGTATTATGAAAAGTTAGCAGGGGGCAAGTGGAAATGAGATAAATTGGTCAGAGAGGCAGAATGTATTGCTGCGGATGGCAGATGTGATGATATTAACCCATGATTTAAGGGGTGGTAGGAGATGATTAGATTAGTTATAGGAACAGGATTAGAAGGCTAAATTGGTTATGTTGATGGTAAAATAACCTTAGACTGGTTAAAAGGGATTATACTGGTCAGAGGTGTATGATGTGATTAGCCGGAGGACAGGGCAGTAATAGTTTTGGTCTGTTTCTAAATTGAGAGTAGACCTGGTTAAACCTGTTTTTAAATAATCAGCTTCAGAAATCTACAAGATCATTCTGAATGGCCCTTTTCATATAGAAAGTACAAAGAGAGCTTGATGTTTTCCCTCTTAACTGATTGTTTTGGATAACAACCTCCGACAGCACGCTGCTAATTCATTCTGCTTAAAACAGGCGCTTGAGCTGGGCTGACATTTTACGCAGTCTCTGGGGATCCTGGTTGACATTTTAAAGGGCTTCTAAGCATTTTATAATACCCTAAAATCTGGTTTTAATAAGCCATTCTGCTGAAATTGTTAACATAAGGAATCACCTTTTACTATTTGGCGCTAGATCAGGGAGATATGGGGACATCTTTTTCTGATTAGATATACAGTAGTTGGAGTAAAATGTGCAAATTCATTACAGATCCTGTTGAGGTGACAGACAGTATAGCTGACTCCAAACTCTTTCTGTTTTGCTGCCAGATATGGGGAAAAGCAAGGTCTGAGGCAGTGAGAGATGATGTTTCTATATCTTTCCAGCGTCACATTTAATTTTTACATTCTACCTCTGCAATGGAGAGGGATGTCCTGACGTCTTCCTTCTTGACAGAAACGTTACAAAGGTCTTCCCTCAATTGCAAAAGGCCAGTCTTTTGAAGTCAGCAGGGAGCTGTCTGTTAACTGGCAGAGGGTGAGCAGCTAGAAGCTTACAGTTCAGCCAGGTATTAGGGTCTCCTTATTAGAAAGCCACAATTTTTCTTTCACATTTTTCCAGCAGCACTGCTACACATTGAGGTCAGAGAGCTCGTTGTCACAGAGAGCAGCTTAGATGGAGTTCTCACTGATCGAGGGCCATTTTTATAGTAAAATGAGAGGAGGTGCCCTTCCCAGCACTAGAATTCTCTAGGGATTATGTTTGACACTGTGGTATTATGTTTTGAGCATAAAAATTAGATACACGGATTTGTCACTAAATTCATCTGTGCATACGTTTGTCATCCATCTGTTCATTGCAACTTAAACTTGCGGATAATGATTTTTTTTAGTAAATTGTTAAAAAAGTGCTAAAATGGGTCTGCTGGACCCTATCAATTTAATAATGCATTGTTTAGATATTTTTGTAAATGTTTTAATTAATTTCACTGAAAAACCTACATAAAGATATTAGGAAAAAACAAAGTCAGGCACTACCTTCAGAAATTCTCTCGGAAGGTATGTGTGTGATTACAAATGTATGCACATACCTGTACATTATGCAATTGTTTGTATATGTGAGGGTATTTATTATATATAAAATCAGCCTGATTCAGGTACTCAGATTGAAAAATATCAGTCTAATGGACTAAAAGTTGGAGAATATTGCAAAGAGCTGAAAAAAAAAATTCCTTTCGGAGAAACTTGGCTTAAAATCAGTGGTAAAGCAGAGCTGTGAATGTGCAGGCACGTGTGTGCCTGAGCACAAGTGTCTGGGTGTACAAGAGGGCATCTCTTTTCTGCTCTGGATTCTAATATTTGCCCTCTCCAGATGTGCTCACAGTCACACACGGCTGTGTGAGCACACCTCTAACTGCCCTACCTCACTCTGGGGGCAGAAGCCACGCTTGCTACTGCAGTCTCTTTTGATTTTCTCTTTTTTTTTCCTAAATGCCTCAGCCACCAGCACAGGGAGAATGGTGCAAGAATCCTGCTTGTCATTATGTATTCATCCAAGGAGGGGAACGGGTTCTTGTTTTCATAGTCAAGGAGAAAAGCCTTGCATACTTGACCCACTCAAAGCCTTCCAACACAGATGGTGAGCAGAAAGCTCACCCAAGAGTGTAAATCTTCCCTTAAAAAGAAAGATTTTTCAAGATTCTTCAATCACACCTTGTTTGGGCTTGGGCTTGTGCATAGGTACCCGTGCCTGCCTGTGTGTGTTTATAGACACATAAAACAATGACAGATAGAGCTATTACAAATGTCCAAACATAAGGTATTTGCAACCCGTTTTAGTATGCTGATTGACAATACTCATTCATAGCTTACCCTGTGGGTGCAAATTCAGAGTTACGTATTCCTAAAACTTTTAAAATTTCAAACTAAGACCAATCAGAGAGCTGGCTGGATTATGTATATGACTAAGAAAGGAAGTGAAAATGATAAAATGTAAATAACAAGGGTTTATCACCAGAAAATGTGCCCTTTCTTAAAATTTGACAGTATTGTTTGTTTAATTATGTATGATAGTTCAAAACATACTAGTAAATTATATTTAGTATATTTTGTAAAGACAGTAATGTCATAGTAAGAGGAGGTATCACTGCAGAAGGCAGCTATTAAAAATTTGCTAGGAAGAGAGGTGAAACTGCCAGGATTTTTGTTGTATTGAGTTTGCAGCTTAGGAAGGAAAAACATAACGAATGACATTTATGTATAAATATTGTATGTGTAACTGTATGTACAAATATTATGCATCAAAATTTCACTTTTTATGGCCCTGATCCTGCAAAGACTTATGTGTTTGCCTAGCTTCACCCACTATTTACAGATCTTTTCACATGAGGGGGTAGGAATCTGCCTGCCCAGATCTGACTGTAGGATTGCACCAAGTGAACTAACACAGAAGAAGAGGAACTGTGCTGGAACAGAGCAGTTCCGTGGCAATTTTGCAGCAACTGACTTTAATTTCTACCTTTCTGTCCATCTGTCTGGCTCAAAATATATGTGAGTTCCTACATTGCATATGCCTTCACAGCAGCATGTAAAGCAAATGTCAAGATTGGTTTGAAGACTGTTTTCAACTTTTCTATTCATAAATAAAAACTGACTCTGTGGAGGAAAATGAGCTGGGACAGGTTTTCTAAGCCACTAGGATTTCAGCAGGTCTGTGATTAGAGGACTCTGGATTTAGACTAAGTGCTATGATTTTCTTTGTATGCCAGTGTGCCAGTGTCTGTGAGATAGAACTTGAAGGAAGAACCACATCTGGGCATCTTCCAATAGAGCTTGTGTATGCTTTGGCCTGAATTCTTCACATCGTTCAACACAGGCCTATGTTTCTGTCTTAGTAGGTGTGTAGTGTTTTGGCAATCTCCACATGTTTATCACTGTGTCATTCAGCCCAAAATCCAGGAGGAAATCTATGTGGAAAGTTGGTGTCACTTTTTCTAGCCACTTTTTCTTTGCCAGAAAAAGCTTGGAATAATTTCTCTGAGGGAGACAAGACTGCTGACCAGGATTCAGGCTGCAGGGGTTTGCTGCCCTGTGTAATACAGAGCCCTGCCACAGATGCCCATGTACAGACACTACCTCAGTATGACATACAAAGAGCTTTGCAGAAATTTCAGTCCAAATCCTGGAAGCCATCTAGTCATGCTAGTAGGGTGCTGTGCCTAAACTAATAACAATGTCATTAAAGTGCTTCCCATTCCACGACTAGCTGGGGCATCTCTGCATGTTGTGTGCTGTAACATCGTGAAAAATGATGTTTTTGACCTCAAATCAATGCTTGTTAAGAAAGGGATGTCCACTGCTCGTCTTCAGAACAAAGACGTTGTTTACAAGTCACTTACCTCTAGATGTGAGGTCTACCAGCGCTTTTCTCCAAAGGCTCAGGCTGCAGCATGGAATAAAGATTCAAAGAGCAATGGGGGAAAGAGTGTCAGTAATAAGATGGGGCCTTTCTAGAGGGAATGAAACTGTTTTCTTTCCTGGGAAGGGATAACTGTCCTCTCTGTATTGCGAGTCTTGGGGGTGCAGTGAGCTAAGACCAGCCTGAGTAATAGCATGAGCTAAGTACAGTATGAGTAACCATAAAAACGAAGAACGAGGGCAAGTCAAGTATGAGATATGGCATTATGAACCCATTACATTGAGAAACTATTCAAACTTTTTTTCAATGGGAAAATCAACTATTTTGCAATAAAGTTTTCCTTCTAGGCCACATGTTTCACAGTTTGGACTATTCCTGTTATTTGAAATGTGTCTTACCCTGAAGCACTTGCGTATTTCATGGGAAAATAAAATAGGGTAACTGATTCAAGAAGTTTTACTTTCTGCTCCCATATTTCTGTCCTTTAAGAAATATTACTTTATAACTTTCAGGAGGTATTTGAAAACAGCTGCAAAGTCTTCATTATATCCCTAGCTCAAATACCCCCATTAACATAGGCTGAAAACAAGGCTGCCAGCAATGCAACTCTGCAGAGAGGTGTGCCAGTATCCCAATGCCCTTCCCTTCATGACACACACTAAATTCTTTAGGTTGGAGCTGGCAGCGTTCCCCCGCACTTGATCTTGGAGTTAAAACCCCACAGAGACATATGGGATAGTTTATAGCTTTTAGAGGCATTGCTTCAGGTTCTTTGCAGGCTCCTGTACCTGGCTGTATAGCATTTACAGTCCCTTCATATTCTACTTTTCCCAAACCTGTAAGCCAGAAGGATGCGGTGTTCGTTATGAGCGATTAAGCTGTGGGCATGTGCACATCCCAAGTTCATGCCTTGATCCAGCCGTGGTGGATCACGGTGACTGGATGGCAGCACAGGAGTGGTGCCTGCTCTGAGCAGGGGTTGAAAACAGGCCCATGGCCAAGGGAAAGTGTGGGGATGTAGCAGAGCAGACTCTGTGTATCTAAGAGGTCTTTGGCCATTCCTCTAAAATACACCACCTTGTTTTCTAAAACAAAGTGTCAGGGATTGTCCAGTAGCAGGATAATGGTTTTGCTTCCCACCTGAAAGGCATTATAATATAGATAAGTTTCAACAAAATATGGAGGCATAACTCCCAGTGCTATCTCTCTCTGCCTCTTGGCCATACCCAAGAGGTTTACCAGTAAAATACAAACAAGACCTGACCCCTGTCTAGAAGCTCTGACAGATTCCCCGCCCAAAGCAATATGACCGTAGGTATCTTGTTCTGGGTGACCTACTTGTTTCTCTGCCTTTCAGTGTTTGGGGGTGAGTAGAATCTCGTTTTTTGAATTTTTTTTTTTCTTGGTGACAGGCTCTCGCTGGAAAGCTATGACAAACCTAGAGAAGCAGCCATACTATGAGGAACAGGCCCGACTCAGCAAACAGCACCTGGAGAAGTACCCAGACTACAAATACAAGCCGAGGCCGAAGCGTACCTGCCTTGTAGATGGCAAAAAACTACGCATTGGCGAGTACAAGGCTATCATGCGCAACAGACGCCAGGAGATGAGGCAGTATTTTAATGTTGGGTATGGGACCTTTCAAAACTACTGCTCTTTTCATTAAAAAAAGAAAAAAAAATACAGGGAAAATTCTTAATTCAGTGTGGTAAATGGTATAGTTTACTGGCAAGAACATTAGATATTGCTAACAGAAAGTGAAGCTTATACTTTATAAAAACGTGTTCCAGGAGGAAGTTAGGCAGTTAGGGATCTTTTTGTTGGCTCTGCTATATGCTCATCTTAAAGCCTCAGCCAACTGTCTCATTTCCACTGTGATCATGAAAAAAAATGGCAAAAGGCTTAAGACTTTCCAATGAAACATGTCTTCTAATAAAGCCTTATAACTATTACTTTCTTATGAGGCCTGAGAGAATATATCTGAATGAATCTATGGTAGGGGCTCTTGATCCAAAAGCCAAAAATGCAAGTTTGCATTCAGTATGATCTGTGACAAGCGGTTTGCAAAAGGACTGCTGAACACACTGAACTTGAGCTGGAATACGGACTTGGCTCAGTTAATTCATATCAAGCATGAAGTTGTCTGCGTTGTTCATTGTGACAGCATTTGTCATGCTAGGGAGTGTCTTCCAGCAGTAAGCTAAATGCTTTGTGTTGAGCATAAATTTTAGGAAGGCCAGTTCTGATAAACAGCTAATAGATCAGCTTGGTATGGTTAGTTTAATATTGGCCTAGAAGACTGGCATGTATTTTCCTTCTGCAGAGAAGGAAACTTTTCTTGGTTTTGGTTCCAAAAGATCAAAAAGAATCAGAAGTAATCAAATATTCCACAGTGTTTCTGTATTCACTCCAGAAAATTAGAAGCTACACAGTGGTTTTAAGACCAGCAAAAGCAGCAACATGAGTGACTCTCTGATATAATGAAATTTGTGTTCTGTTCATCTGAATTTTGAATCCTTTTAATTTTAACTGAGTTGTACATCTCTCTAGTTAGCAGCTTGAAGTAGCAATAAAGGAGAGAATATCTGTCCAGCAACTGCTAAGTGTCATCAGACTGTGTTTAAAACAGCTACAGTGCGCATTGTTATAATAAGCCGCTCAGCAGAGAAATTTGAGCTGCTTAACCCTGTGGTGCTGGCAGGTCCAGTGATCCCAATGGTAAGCACTGAAACAAACACAGGGAAGTCAGCCAACATTTGGCATCAAGAGATTAAAAAAAGAGGAGGGGGCCTGCTGGAAAAAGAATAGGTGGCAACAGAGCCCCCAAAACACTGCTTATCTGGTTAACATGCATGCCTCATCATGGGAAAAAAACTTAACCTTGTAACATTCCGCATACTATTTAGCTTTCCAAACAAGGCTGACATTGAAATCAAGACATTTCTGGAGATAATTTGCACTGGGGCATTGGAGCACAGAACCTGGGATGAAATCTTCATAGAAGCTACTGACAGAGTGGCTGGTGGCTGCAATGGGGTCAGTGTGTGATGCCAGCAGTCACGGCACTACAGTTGCATTCCTAGTTTTAGTTGCCCATCTGTTGCATTCCCTAGTACAGGTCATTTAGGGCTAAACTTCTAAACACCAGTCCAGCTGCTGCCTGGGCACCACAATAAGTGATTTGGTTTACAGGAGCTGTGGCTATGTCAACTGCTGAGATATGCTGAAGGCATCACAATGGGAAGGATTGGGCATTTTTTAATGCTTTCCTATCTCAGTAGCTTTGTCTTCAGTGGTAGCGTGGCAAGCTCACCTTCCTGGACTGCTGAGAGCCCTTACACATTAGTATCTGAGGACTGCTGCAGGAACTTCTGGGCTGGCCATCCTGCGGAGGTGGAAGAATACCATTCTTAAATTATTTAATATTTGAAAAGCACTCTGAAAAGCACCATTTAAGTGCAAAGTGTTCCTATTGTTAAATATTAAAAGCAATTTAAGTGTGCTGAACCTTGTTGCAGAAATGCTGACTCCAGAAGACAAAAGCCTTCCTATTGAATTAAGAATAAAATGCAAATTGGATCCGCTCCCTACTTTAAGAGCTGTATCTTCAGCTGAGACAACTTCGACTTGTTTCAGGAACACGGAAATAAGGGCTGTGTGGAGGGAGGCCTCACTCAAATGGCAGGCAGGAAGTATCTGAAAATGCAGCAGCAATTCCAAACAAATGTAAAGCTGTTTGGCAGAGGAAAGTCTTTCAGGATCACTCTACTGTGCGAGGCTTACTGTACAGCCAGGGCACAGGCAGGCAGGGGAACAGGGGAGGGTTTCATTCTTAATTAAGAGTGTTCATCTCAAGAGACTCTGCCCTGTCTCCTGTGGCAAGGCTTTTCAGTGCAGATGGACACACCGCTGATGACATTACAATGTGCAGCATGTACTGAAGAGTATTACTGCAATGGAATTACTTCATGCAGCAGGGAAACAAAAGGAGCATGAATTTTAAACCTCTAGGCTTGTTGGGACTCTGAAGCTTCTCAGGGAAACAAACACTAGTATAACACAGCCAGTGTTCTTGATGCAAAGGGAATTTCTGTGGCCTGGAATAATTCTTCTTTCATTACTGCAGACAGGTTTCCAAGGCTTAGACGCCATATAAAGGCATCCTGTAGAGGATTTTCTCAAATGCTCATGTTGCTTGCTTGCTTTTTATTTATTTTTAAATAATGCCTGCTTCCGTTTTAAGTCTGCCTTTCCCCAATTTTATCCACCTTCCTTCAAAGAGCCTGCTTTTCACAAGGGCTTCTCCCAGTGGAAACTATCACCTTCCAGTGGGAGGCCTTCAGTTATCAACCTATAAACCCATGCTGACCCCAGAAAGCTCACTGTTCTTCTCCCTAATAATAGCCAGGTCTCCGAGTGAATGTGGAGTAAGCTTTGCCTCTTTAGAGAGTCTTGCCTTGCTTTGTCCTCATCCACTGGTATTTTTTTAAAGCACCTCCCTGTTCCTGTGCAGTTTACCTAGTCCTTGCTGCATTTCTGATGTTGGCAACGTGTTACTTTTATGTCTAGCCCTACCAGAAGACTGGATTATTTAAAAGGAAGATTTTCAAAATATATGAGTTTTAAGTTGGACCACAGTTGCAAGGATGTTTATTTTTGGCTGGCAGCTCATGGGGCACCCAGCTGACCCAAAAGAGAAGTTTGCCTCACAAGCAGCTAAGCTGGAGCTAGTGCAGGTGCAGCTAAAGATGTTTAAAGAGATTGGGTTTTCTTATCAGTGAAGTTGCTTTAGGCTTGATGTTCACTTCTGGAGCATCAAATATAAAGGTTATTTTGCATGGGCCATCCAGGCACTTTCTGTGCATGCCCAAGGATATTAGATGCTACAGGCTTGCAAATTGCTGTTGAATTTGGCCTCCCTTTTCTCCTTTCAGTGTTCAAACATCCTGTTGCTTTTTCTCCATGGCAGGCAACAAGCACAGATTCCCATTGCCACCACGGGCGTAGTTTACCCAGGAGCCATTGCCATGGCAGGAATGCCTTCCCCACATCTGCCCTCGGAGCACTCAAGCGTGTCCAGCAGCCCAGAGCCCGGCATGCCCGTCATCCAGAGCACTTACGGCATCAAGGGCGAGGAGCCTCATATCAAGGAGGAGATGCAGACCGATGACGTCAATGGAGAAATCTACGATGAATACGATGAGGAGGAGGATGACCCCGATGCGGACTATGGCAGTGACAGTGAAAATCACATTGCGGGGCAAGCCAACTGATCGGGGTCCAAATATCTCGTGACCTCCAGGACTTCAAGGAGAAAAGAAAAAATAAATAAAGCCCCATCTGGTTTATCCTTGCCAGTGGCCAAGCACATTAACTTTCTCATACACTGACTGTTACTTTAACTGTTAGTCTTAACTAGTTGGGACATCAGCTGACTAATAGACATCAGCCTGCATCAGAAGAAAAAAGGCTCAGAAGAAAGGAAACAAAGACAACGACAACAACAACAACAGAATGATATAAGCTATGGGTAAAATAATGCCAGTAATTCAGCTGCTATACCCAAGCACTGAAGTCTTACCCGTCGACCTTTTATTATTATTATTTTTTTTTCAAATAAACTTTATGGCTGTTTGTTCTACAATGTTCTAGAAATTCTCACTCAGGTACACAGTGCCAACAAGTGGCTTGTGAATGTGTTTTGTTGTTTTGTGCTACAGTTTAAAGAGAAATAATTTTTTTTTTTTTGGTAATGCACCTGACAGGAAAAAGAAAAAAGATAAAATTCCTTTTAACCCCCTCTGTCTCCTCCTCCTCCTCCTCCCTGTCAAATCTGGGTCAGATCTGTGTGTGTGGATGCGCGTGTGTGTGCGTGCCTGTGCGCGTGGCTGGCAAGGAAGGAAGTGGGGAGTCTGTTTCTTTTAACCCCAACAAGCAATTATTTCCTTTCAAGAGAGGACTTCTCTTCATCAGTTGCACACCATACTGAGTCTTTGAGCAAGTGCCAAATTTGTACTAAAGCGCTGAACTAGTCCAATTTGCTTTTTTTAGGTTGGTCTCTTCTTGTTTTGTTTTTCTTTTGCTTTTTCTTGGCTTCCTGCTCTGTCTTAAGTTAGGACAGTGTTGTATCTTAGACAATCCCTTGAAGAACCTGATATACCAGCAGCTGGTGAGATTAGACATATATTTTTGGTTTTGGTTTTGCTTTTTAAAGGAAACTGTAGGTGCCGTTCTCAGGTGAAAAAAAAAAAAAGAGAGAGAGAGAGACATAAGAAATTTAGAAAAAAATATTTTATGGTCTTGGATTTTCATGTGTGCGTGTTTATGGTACTAATAAGAATAATCTTAGACTATTGTGAGCAAAAAGCATGTTCCAGAATGAAGTCCTGCAGCCTCCAAATGACTTGATCTGTAAGGAGCCTTTGCTTTTGGTTTACACTTCAAGTGGCAGCATAAACAACATAGAAGAGGCTTGTCCAGAGGGTAGTTTGTTCTGCACAGGACAGGGCAACTGGAAATGTTCCCTCCTCGCTGAGCTTAATTAAGTAACCACTGACCATGTCCAGTTTTGATGAACTCTTACCTTCAGGGTGGCTGAGTACTGATCTCTGATTCAAAAGGCAATTTATTTTTTTAACTGACCCTTTTTTCTCCTTTGCATTGGCAGAAATCCTTTTTTATCAGTGGGATCTTTGTGTAGGAAGGAAGCCTAATAGCTATGAAGAGATTTCCATATTCAAAGTGGGCATGTAAGAACCCGAACCTTTTGTGGTGCTGAGTTTCCCCAGCTGCTGCGTCTCACAAACAAAAAATTACTCTCCTGTGATAAAATGCTGTCAGAGTTGTTCTAGAGCACTTAGATTTGTTGCTTGTGCAGTTTTGCCTTCCTTGGGCAGCAACAACAGGGTGAGGATGGTGGAATTACGCAAGCCTAATCCTGAGCAGAAGTTTGCATTTCTGATAATGTAACTGAATGTTATACTTTTTTTCAGAACAAACAAGAATGTAAATATAAACAAATTAAGAGTCTTTTTTCATCTCCTCACTGTAATATTCCTGTAGAAGGGGAGAGCACCCATGTTTGTGTAGCAAGACAGCAGCATTAGATCTAAACTGACCAATCAACCATCAGTGCTACTCCAAATTCTGGACAGCAGCTGTTCTGGAGCTGCTCTGTTGCCTGTAAAGGAAAGTCTTCGGATCATACTGAGGCAAAAGCCTTCCTCTGAATGGGTTTTCTAAGTGAGGATGCCAATTTTATATTTATGTTGCTTCCTGGTAAATTCCTACTCCCAGAGATACATCCATTGCTGTTGTTACACCTCTAACTTGTAAAATTAGCCCTGCATACCTTAGTGGCAGTGAGATCTCAGCCCAGGCATTCACCAGAACCCTGGTCATCAGTATTTGGCAACACTGCTCTTACAAACAGTCCCTTAATCAGGCAAATGTAGCCCTTGCTGCAGTCAGCCAGGTGCGGGATGAAAGGGGCAGGTAGGAGGAGGGGCTGGGAAGGGAGGGAAATGTAATTCTTTGCCTCTTGAAATCCCACTTGAAGTGTAACTTGACCTCTGCAGACCTTGTGCAAAGCAAACAAGCAAATGCCATTGAAAACTTAGGACAATACTCCAGCGAGTGGTTTGGATGTGACAGTTTTACCCTGCAACATCTGTTTTATTTTTCTCCTGTTTTCCCTGTTCCGATTTGCACCTCTGCCTCAAAAAATTCTTTTCCATTTTCTCTCTCTCAGAAGATTTGCTCTGAAATTATGCTTGGAGTAGCTGATCATAATCCTCCATGTCAGAGAGGGTTCTTTTTGTTTGTATTTTATGACTGTGTTTTTTTTTTTTTTCAGTTGAACTGCCTCTTCTTGCTAGTGTTGTAATTATAATAATAATAATAATGGTCAGCTGTTCCCAGATTAGTAAATTATGTATAATTTATTTTACACCCACCCCCCCCTTTTTTTAACTTTATTTTATTCTGTTCTAATTTGGCAGTGCAGCAAATGAAGCTGTTAGGCTATTTAAAATGGATACCCCTCC
This sequence comes from Anabacerthia variegaticeps, assembly GCA_035583185.1. Taxonomy (NCBI): domain Eukaryota; kingdom Metazoa; phylum Chordata; class Aves; order Passeriformes; family Furnariidae; genus Anabacerthia; species Anabacerthia variegaticeps. The sequence goes on from JAWWEW010000041.1 coordinate 72,997,276, forward strand.
CCACCTTGCCTTTTTATATATATATAAATATATATATATACATATGAAAACAAATCGCTTCTTCTTCTGCTCACACCATTTCTCTTTCTTTTATTTTAATTTTGGCCCCAGCCATGTCAACTTCTGATGTTTATTATGATGGAGTGAATTAATGGGAGTGTTGTTTTCAATCTTAATTAACTTCTGCTCTCTCATCACTCATTTTAGTTATTTAATTACACCAGTCATCTACAGCCAATTTTTTTAAGCACTCTGTTTGGATAAGAAGGAAAAAAAAAATAGGCAATTGTTTTTATATCATTATTATGTACAATGTGAAAACAGATATTTGCTCCTTTTTTTTTTTAAAATAGAAAAACACTTTTAAATTTGTTCCCTGTCTTTGTGAACAAATTACTTCTGACTCTTGTGGGTTCACCTCACATTTGCTGGATGCTTGATTTTCCACCACGTTTATAGAGACTCTCTGGTTTAATTGTGTCACTTTTGGGCTACCAGAATACTTTGTTTTAGCTCCAGGTAGGTGCCACTGTGGCAGGTGTGATTGGAGCAAGTCTTTAGACGTGTGGGCTGGAAAGCCGGCCTCGGGGAGGTCAGTGGGAAGAAGGCCCTTTGACTTCAGCGGGATGGAGTTTCAGCCCTGAACTACAGGCTGCCCTCCCGGAGCAGCCCACTGTCCGTGGCCAGGGCAGCTCTCGTGCTGGAGGAGCTGGGGCAGCAGGACCCAAGCTCGGCTCTTGGGGATGGATGGCACGATGGAGCTCTTCTCCCGGCGCCCTCTGCTCTGCTCGCCTCCTCAGCCTGGGCTGGGGCTCAGCTGAGCTCTCATTTCCTTACCGCGCACATCTCCATCCCAGAGACTATGCTGGGGCTCGCCCAGGCTTTAGCAGACTATCCACTCCTGCATTCGGGTGTTGGAAACCAATGCAGAAATGTTAAAAATAAAAAAAAACCAAAACACCAAAAGAGAAAAAAGGAAAAAAAGGCTCTGGGGTTCCAAACCAGCAAGATACTTAACACCTGTGCTAATGTTTTCTTGGGTCCAAGGATGAACACCCATATATCCTTTGGCAGTAGAAGACCAGATTTGAAAATGAGGCCCTGTTTGTCCCTCTTCAATTTCTTAGGAGGGAAGAAAAACAACCTAAAAAAAAAACCAGACAAAGCAAAACTCTTCTTGTCTTGTTTCTTTTTTTTTTCCTGGGTACTGTGCCCTGGAGCATGTAGAAAAACCAGGTTAGAAGAGATTAGGATCGTATTAACCTTAAAAGCGCATCAAGGCCCTAATGCTGAGGCGGGCTCTGTTCCTCTCTTCCCTGGGAGCCTGGTGAGCGAGGATGCTCCCGGGGAGCTGCCTGGTGTGGGGCGTACAGGACACCCCCTCCTGAACAGGGGGAGCCCCTTTGCGCCGTGTGTCTCGCGAGCTTACAAAAGAACACCGCCAGCAGTGGGGAAAGGGGGAAAAGAAAGAAGAAAAAAAAAACTGAGGCACTTGCTTCTAAGCTCAATTAAATAACACAGAGTATATCCTTTTTCAATTTATTCATGCCTTATATTAGTAAAATAGGATTTTTAAGTGCATTTAACATCTTTATTTAACCGTTCCGCTATATTAATCAGGCCCCCAGAAAAGAACACTAGCTATTATTATAGCATTTAATTAGTTTTGTAACCAAATCCTCTTATTACGAATGCATATGGAAGAAATTCTTTCTTCGAAGACATTATTTCAAAGATTTGGTTACTGCAGTAGACTCTCTTTAATTAAATCATTTTTTAGAAAGTAAATTGTCTTTAACCTTTTTACAGCACATTTTCAGAGCTTTTTCTTTTTAATCCAAAGAGATGAGCTGTTATTGTCCCCGAAGAAGCCTCTGACATCACGTTCATAACATCAAAAATAATTATACTCCGTGGAAACGTAGACCTTACTTAGCAAGAATTCATCTGCTAGAATGAATGGCAACTATATGGTATCTCGTACGTTTTAAGGGCATGATGTATCGGATAGGAAGTTTTTTTTGTCTGCCCACTTCTCGGTAGAACCATACCTTCCATTTTGCAAAGAACTGTGTGTAATTCACTAGATGTGGATTCAAGTGTATCCTCAATTCACAGGGCATGGGCTGGCTGTTTAGCTTGGTTTATATTTACATTTTTTCAACTTTATCTTAACTTGTCAGTTTCCCAGATTGAAGAACATGTCAAGTTCGTTTTTTCTACTGACTGATTTCTCTACTCCCCAGTGTTTTTTGTCACTGGTTTGCTGAAACAGTATTTATATAGCTCCATTGGCTCTAAAGCTCTTACTCCTAACGTTTTGGATTTTACAAGTGAAATGAAAATAGAAAAGAAATAGAGACAATCAAATGCCTGGAGCTTAAAACAAAGTATGTGCAACCTACCATCTCACTTGAAATTTAATAAAAGAAATAATTATGTAAATATAACATAGAGTTATAGATTTATATTTTGTTCATAACACATAGTGTAATATAAGTTGTATATTTTCATGTTTTGGTTTTATGTTATCATTCATGCCACAATAAATGAAAAAAAACCAGGAGTTGATGTACTCTTTAAAAAAATACAATGTGGGTTGCCACCGTCCTGGGTTTTTGTTTTCGGTTTTTGGTTTTTTGTTTCTTTTGCATTCCCCTTTTTCAGTATTATTGCCCTGCAAGGCACCAATAAAACAGCAAATGTGTTCTTTACCTATCCTGTGGTCTGTTTCCCACTTATTATAGCAAAGGGTGTCCTAGCTAATTTTCTTGTCAGGAGAACAAAACAGCTGGGCTCAAGCAATAGAAAATGCGATTTAGATTCAGCTTACCAGTCTGATCCAAAATTCCAGGTTTTCATCAATTCACAGGAAAAAGAAAATCACCCTGTCTTTCAAATATTAGCATTAAAATAGAAGGGAAAGTTGGTCCCTGAACAACATGATACAGTGCAATTTCCAGTTCGTTTTCAGGACAGTAAATGGGGATGGTGGAATCCAGAAGTTTGGCGTGTGCCCACCTTCCCAAACTGTGTTCACTTTCTACAAGCTTATCTGTTGAGAGACCAAAGCAAGTTCAGGGAAATACCCAATTATAAACGCCAATGACACAAAGCTATGAAAAAAATAGCTCTGCTCATAGTTAGTCAAAATGTCCCAACATGCTGCCTAAACAGTTCATGAAGTTTTGACAGCAGCATATGGCACAAAGTGGGATGAAATGAATTTGTACCTGTTTTTGACAGTAAGTTATTCTGATGGGTGCTTACTCTCAAGTGCCTACGGCTTGACAGATGCCATTCTATGGTTCCAGATTTCCTAAAGGGAAAAGGCAATATTTGGGAAAGCAGGAGGTAGCTGGTGGAGGTCCTACAAGCCTGCCCACACTTCGTTTGCTTGCCAGGTTGTCCTCTGTGCTCTTCCTGGGAGCAGCTTGGTGCCTGAAACACCAGCAAACCAGAGGTTTATTCTGGCAGGTTCCTGGTGCAGCCTATAGCACCTATATAGTACCTGTGCAATGGAAGTGGAAACAGGCTTGAGCAGAACCATATAGAGTGAGGGTCAGGCCAAGAAAAGTCCACATCATATAACCCCTTAACATCCCCTTTTCTGTTACTGTCAGCAATGTGATGAAGGGAGCACCTGTCTGGTGCTGACATGGCACACACTGCCCACCTGGTCCTGAGCATCACTGAACAGATGTGGCTCTCTCAGCACCCTGCACTGAGGTGGAGGGTCATAGAATTTCTTTCTTCCTTTTTTCCTTTGTGGCTGGGCTGGTACCTAACAGAAGCAATAACCTTCCCTAAACCAGTGGAGGGAAAAGTTTCTCGGAGAACCTGAGAGAAACTAAGTGGAAGATATATCTAAACTCTAATATGGGTAACTCTAGTATGGGTAAGGCTGAGCTTTACAAAATCAGGAATGATAACCAGTTAAACCTTAGGGGTACAGTGAAGTAAAAAGGGCTTCTAGAGTCCTTAAGTGATACTGTGGCCTAGACTTGGGAGTGGTAACAATTCTTTCCCTAGACACGTTGTGGGGTTTTTTTGGTGTTTGGGAACTTTTTTCATTTGGTTGTTTTTTGGTTTTGGGGGGTTTCTTTGTTTTTTTTTTTTGTTTGTTTGTTTTTTTGTTGTTGTTGGTTTGTTTGGTTTTTTCCCAAAAAATGCTAAAGCATTCCAGCAATTGCCTGTAGCAGGAAGGAAGAAAATGAGGATAATTATGACATTAATCTATTTAAAAAAAGAAAGATGTGTGACAATTAGTGCATTCCTACCAAGAAAGCAACTTCCAGAGCTGTATGTGTGTAGGAAAGTGAAAAGACCCCCCACAGAAGCCATGAAAGGTTATAGAAAGCGTATGTGCCTCCCGAGGAAGCGCAGCACTGTGACTTTGGCACCAGCAAGGAGGAGTGCACGGGAGCTTGTCAATAAGCTTTTAGTTAATAAATATTCAGCAATACTGTAGAAAAGCAATGTGGGAGAAGAGCAGGCAGCGTCTGTCAGGCCAACCAGTTGAAAGAACATACTGTAAAGGTACAGAAAAGCTTGTGAATATATTTATCAAAGTAATCTATGCCTAAAACCTGTGGGTGCAAGATAGTCGGAGTAGCTAATTTCAGTCCCTGGGATGCTTATGCTCACTTATGTTACTGTTTCTGTGGCACTGATGACCATACACTGAAATCAGAGGTTGCTTGCAAGCTGACAATGAGGGCAGAAAAGAGAAAATTGCATCACAGCATCCTTGCCTAATTTAGGAAGGCTGGTGGTGTCAGCAGCTCTGCGAGCATCAGCTGTGCCTCAGCTGCACAACCTTCCTGCTAACAGGGCTGCACAAGGCAGAGGGGTGGCAGCCTGCCGTCCCCACTCTGGGATGGATCTGCAAGGCTGGCACTGTGGAGTTTCAGTGAGTGTTTTTCTCCTTAAGTAATTTTGAGCTAAAAATAAAAGCTAATGCAAAGGAAATCCTACAGATGCCCAGGTATCATCTGTAAGAGTTGCTCAACATCCTCTAGTCACGTGAACTTCGTGGACATTATTATGGCCTTGGTCTTACAGTGTGGATCAGATGGGTCACAGGTTCCCACTCCCCACACAGATGCACACACACCTACCTACCCACCCTCTCTCACGTTATGCCACATCTGGCCCAGCCACTGGGAAATCCTGTCATTGGGAACAGTTTGTCTGTATCCAGCACTTTGAGAGATTAGCCAGTGCTTAGTGGTTTGGGGGATTTTGGGTTGTTTTTTTCTGCTGGCAAAACCGCCTTCTCAGAGCACAGCAGGTGTCATGGGGCTGGGGGAGTGGGGAGAGAACTCAGCACTCAGATGGAGTCCTCCTCCATTGCAGACCAGGTTCAGCTCAGAGCACTCTATGTCCAGGGAACTCGGCTGTCACCACCACACCAGCACTATGTGGCTGAGGAGGATGTGACAGCAGAACCAAGGAATGGTCATTCCTGACCCACTAACCTCCTCAAAGCAAACTGCTTGGCATGAGATTAAGAATTTATTGATTATGGGTTTGATTATTCAGAGATGTACACCGATTTACCTTTTAGGATGCTTCTAAACTTGCTGCCAGAGGCAGAATGCAAAACTACTTTGACCAAAAATGAGGCATACCCTTCAGTCCATGATTGTGATGGTCAAGTCACTAGGAAAAGGTTAACATCACACCCAGATACACCTCTCAACAAAACCTAAAATACTTCAAGCAGGGAGCTTTTCAGAGCTGGGTCTTAATGGCAGTAGAATGGTACATACATAATTGAAAATCTAATTAAAGGCATGAATTTAAGGTTTAGTTAAAACTCTACCAGCCCTGTGTGGCAATTCAAGCTGCAGTTTGAATGGCATTTTGAGATAGGTTGGACTTATTTAAAGTCCTGGCTATATGTTTAGTCTTAGTTAACAATGCCAGGAAGGAGGAGGGAGGGCTGGTATATGACAAATAGTGGAAACTCGCATGGGTACAGTTATAGCCATATGAAGGACCATTTATGGTGCAAATTATTGTCCCTAAAAATGCCATGGGTAATTTCAGGCAGCTGTTCTGGTGTACCAGGGACTGGGGTGGGTGTCAGCAACACTGATGGAGCTGTACAGTACTGAATGTGTGTGCCTGAAGACAGGGGCTCAAACTAAGCCCTGAAAAGCCCCTCCTATCCCCCCACAAGAGCATCCCCACACAGGGATTTGTGTCAGTTTAACTTCACGTTATCAGCGCAACTTTCACAGGCAGTGAATGCCTAACCCACCAAGGATAAATCAATGCCTCCCCTTGTATTTAACAGAGATATGACTTAAATACAGTAAGTAAATCAAAGTAATTATTTAAAATTAAAATGATTTAAGAGACTTAGTCTGGGAGAATGGCCTGGTGGTTAGAGAAGCGGCTGAGACGCGGGACTTCGTCAGGCTATTCCTGACTCTGTCAGAGACTTGCTCTACAACTTCAGGAAAATTACTCAGCCCATCTCTAAGACTGCTATAATAATACCTACTTCAAAGGGGTGTTATGAGGCTTAATTCATTAATGCCTGCAAAGCACTTTGAGATCTTTGGATTAAAGGCACTACAGCAGTGCAAAGTATTATTAGCTACAGGAAAAAGCTCTCAGACAAGCATGGCATTAAATGTCTGCAGTTTAAAAAAATAGGAAGAAAAAAACCCCGAAGATGAGCAAGTTGTGGGTGGTTTGGTTTGGGGCTTTTTCAGCAGCCAGGTTTCCATTAGCCAGATCTGGACTTTGCTAAACCCCAGAGGTGGTATAGCTCAGGGCCCAATTTTGCTGTCACTCTTAGAGTTCCCTTATTTCAAACATAACTGTTTGGATTTGGGACTTCTTTTTATCAAAATCCTGAATATGTGCCTCAAAAACATATTCTACTTCTCTCTAAGGATATATTTACCCACTGAACTACACAAGAAGAGGAAGAAAATAATTCTACCTTGTATTGACTACTTAGATTTATTTTTTTCTTAGTTCAGTTTGAGCATTTACTTTCCCAATGAAAAATCTATTCCTCTTCATTTAAAAGGGCTAAGATTTTCATTATTGACAATTATTTTGAATTCAGAGGGATTTAAACCTCAGAGTCTTTTTTATTACCTCCAGTAAAGCTGATCCACCTACTATGAGCACAATTGCAAATGTGCAAACTGTGATGGAGAGTCAGAAATGGATGAGATGGAGGGAATTTTTAATGACTGCCTTGCTCCTAAGTATTAATTTATTTCTGATGTTACGTTTTTAAAGCACGCAGCTAAAGTGAGCAGGCTATAGGTCCAGATTTAAATCTTGTCTGATCTTCTCATTCCCTTGATTCCTGTGGCAGCTCCACTGACCTGTGGTGCACTGAACCCCGACAGGATAGGGATGAGTAGGATCTTTCCCACTAATCAGGGGAGGAAAAGTGAGGATACAAAAAAGGTTCCCAAAATAATCTGCTGAAGAATAATTTTAAAGCTGTCGTGTTTACCTTGTTAACTAAATAAATGCAGATTTTACATTTTCCATATTCTTTATAACTTTGAAACTTTTCAAGTGCAACTTACTGACTTCAAAATAAACACAACCAACAGCTCCCTTCACTCCCCCTGCCCCCCCCCCCCTTAATGAAAACACTGCAACACAACAGCTTAGAAATTTTTATTATTTTTTTGAAAGCATTTCTGACTTCGGTGAGGAAAACCTTTTAACTTCACTTTGTTTCCAGGTCCCATTGAAAGAGAACACAGAGGAAGTGAAGTATAAGTGATTCTGGCTCCCAGAGATGCTTTGTTTCTCTTGTGATAGAATATGAAACTTCATGTAGGTGGTGGGTAGAGCCATCGTAACCTGCTTTCTTCTGACTGAATGAGGGAGGTCAATATATTATCGTATCAAGGAATAAGAAATTACATAGGCAATTCCCCCCCAGACAATAAAGACAATTCTGACAGCATGATCAAAACAACTGTATAACTTTTTTCTTTTCTTACAGACACACCAGTGTTTAAATGACAGCTGAAAGAGAATGATGGACTAAACACATTATTCCCTGTTCCATCTACTTTTTTATAATAGAAGTATATCTTGAAGACTATATTCAAGTTGATCAAATAATAAGTCAATTTGTCAATAAAACAGATTAGGCAACCTGTCTGCTGAGATGATATCTGTCAAACAACATATTTTTGTTAACACAATCTGGAAGCAAATGCCTTCACAAAAGACAATGCAAAAAAAACCCCAATGCCACTTTTAAGTTTATCGAAACAGAGCGCTGACTTATTTCAGCTATAGATGTTTAGACTTTCTTACTTTAAGTTTTAGTTACTAGTTAAAAAACCACAATTTGGAAAAGACTAGAAATAAGTGTTAATGGCCTGGTGGGCACTGCCTGTTGCCAAGATGTGGATGTATTTCCAAGGTGCTTGGCGATGTTCATACTGTCGGCACAAGTCATTCTCAGTGGTGGTGGTGCAGGGCATCTCCATTTCTCCACGTGCTGTTTTTTCTCCATCTCCCCACATTTGTTACCCCTGTTACTACTGGCAAGACGTGTGCAGCACCGCCTGATCTGCCTTGTCACATCAGGAGCCCTGTCACTGCGCTCAGCAGATTAAGGCATGATGCTTTGACACATTGTGTACGCTGAAGCAAATAATCCCTGGGAGATGTTGGGCTGTGACCTGATCTCAGCCACACAGGGGGAATCTCTCCATTTACCCTGCGTGACAAAAAGTAGAGGTATCACTAACACGCACGAATGCACAGAGTGATCAAGCACAGGGAATGTGGAACTAAACAGAATAAAGACCCATTCCTGAAAATAGGTATTGATGACTCCGGTCAAAATTGAGTCATCCAATATAAGGTGAAATCAGTGGCTGGAAATGGCTAGAGGATTTTCATTCTGAACATGGGGAAACTTAGATTAACCAGTCTTGGATATTAGTGTTTTGCCAGATGAAGATCAAGCCAGCTGGTTTAGTTTGTGTGTTTTTCTCCCACTCCTTCCCCATACCAATGCCATGTAACCCTCAGCAAAAGGGGGCTGGTTCAGAAACTCAGATTATTCTTTCTCAGCTGGGAAGAGACTTGCTATATGTGCTAATAGGCTGAAAATCCAAACAGAATCGTCTTGGTTTATGTTTTGTTGGGTTTTTTAAAACAGAACTTGGGAAGCATTTTGTTGCTGAACTATCTGATGCAAAATATACAGGCTGAGGAAAACTGAAGCTACTCAAAAGTGTGAACAGGCGCTCTAACAGGAGGATCAACCGTGGTGGCTGAAAACCAAGCAAACAAACAAAAAAAGAGCTTAAATCCTGACAGATTTAAGGACTTTCCCACCCAAGCTTGCCTCTGCAGGCTCAGACTGCTGTTAAGAATTAATGAACTAATTTGCTATCGCTCACAATATTGCATCAACACCTTGTGGGCCAGAAGAGCTTTCATTCAGAAAAAATCTTTCCAAAAACTAAAAATGTGGAAGCTATATTCTGAAAGGTATAGATCATTGAAAAATAATAAAACTCTGCGGCAAAGATTTAAAGGCTGCAGTGAAAAGAGAGGGGTGTTAGAAAAAAAAGGAGTCCAAAAATCCCTGTCAAGAAATCATGTCAAAACATTACTTTTTGTGATGAAATTACTATAATAGTCAAAGATATTCCCATGAAGTCTACTGAGGAGTTCATTCAACTGCTTGTAGTGGAAATGCTCATTTACAGAACTGAACAGCACACCCGGTAAGAACCTGAGCTTCCATGTTAATTTCTCCAGCCCTCTGAGTTTATGTGACCACACGGTGATGTCAGGAATGCTTAATTATTCACCCAGCCCTACAAACCTTGAAGCATGAGATATCCAGCAATCCACTCTCATTCAGAATAGTTTGGCATGTCTCCACGTTGTAAGTAACCAGTGTTACCCCTAGCAATTGCTCTTTAAAGCAAAAACATGTGCAAAATGTCTTCATTCAGCCTAGTAGTATCATATGTCAATCAGATTCAGGATGCAGAACTGGCCAGCAATATCCTAAAAAAAAAATAAAAAATCATCCCTCTTGTTTGAATCACTTTGAATTAACTTGACTCTGTCATGTTACTGGCAAGAACATTCTCTCTTGAGCATCTGATTTCTAGTTTTTTTCTTTTCCTCTCTCTTTTTTTTTTTTTTTTTTTTTTGTATTTGGATTTGTATGCAAGTTCCAAGGATCTGTTTTAAGCTTTACAAGACCGACTTAGCCTGGGGCTCTGGCAAGGAATTGAACATTGTCTACGGTGCACTGAAATTTATTGACACCTTTCAAAAACCTCTGCAAGTTTGTAAATCAAGCAGTGGTTCATTCTTCAGAAATAACAAGGATTTGGTTTTTTTTGTTTTTCTAATGTACGCAGAGAGAAAAGAGAAGTGTGTATGTATGATATGAATGTACTTATATTTAGGTAACATTAGGTATTTGCTCTTTGTCGTCACGATGGAACTGAGACTTATTGAGTTAAAGACAACAATAGCATCTCTCTAAAAGTCTACTAGATTACTAGATGCTCAGACTTTTTTTTTTTTTTTAAAGAAATGGACTGGTTTTGCTTTTGACCTTAATATCCAGGTTCTCTGCTTCTCTGCACTGAAAAGGAATGACACTGCTGACACCTGATGTCAACACGTGACAAATCCTAATTATCTGTAGCACAGCAATGGTGTTATTTTCATCCAATTTCCCTGAAGAATTACTCTTCTGCCAAACCCAGTTCTTTTGCTTTTCCTTTCTCTTTCTGCCCTAAGAGACTTTATTAGGACTCATAGGTGAACAAAGGATGACACCAATCTTACGGTATTTCTTCCAGAGCTAGAGGAAAAGATACTGCTTTACAAGAATGTCCCACTAAGATACCCCTCTCCCAGCAAAGCAAGGAGAGCCATTTGCAACCCACAAAGGAAAATAAATGCTGTTGTAGTTTGCAATAACTCAATAAATTGTTTATTAGCATGCCTTCAGCCACCATGATACTTCCATAATCCTCAACATAAAATGTTTCTCTTTTTGTCAAGAGTAGCTCAGGTAGGTAGAGAATTCAGGCACCTATTTCTTTATCCTTCCATCCACTGAAAGTCTTTGTGTCCTATACCCCACTGTGACCACGCTCTGCAATATGGGAGGCAGAGTTCTCTCTGGAAGGCAGCTCCTTCTCTGTGTGGCTCCAGCTCAGCTGGAGCAGCCATGGGCTACTGCAATGAAAGGAGAGGACATCCTGCCCATGCCTAACGGAGATGGTGGATGACAGGTTATATTGAACCTGTATTGATTAACCCTGGAATTTCCTACTGGCAGACGACTTGGATTTGTTAGCTTCTGGTGCTTCTTAATATTGTTATGTATCTGTCATCTCATACACACACACAAATATCTATACACACTCCTCATGCTGCCTGAAGATTTTCTAAACTACATTTCATGATACTTTTCTCTTTTTCTTTCAAAATGTCTCTTTTATACCTGGACTTTCTAAAAGTGGCAAGTACTTTCTCTCCCAAAGAAAAGTCCCCCAGCACAGTGCCATCTGATCTCCGTGTGGGCATAAATCCTTCTTTTTACCTTCAGCTGGCAACTGATCAACCCACCAGCTTTTGGAGGCATTTCTAGGAGTAGGGGAACATTATTTAGTTTCAAAAGGCAGGAGTTATTGAATTTGCTGTACATGGATGCTGCACAACTCTTTGTAATCATTACCAACAGATGACATCACTGAAACTTATTTTTATGTCATTATCCTCACCCAAGGTAAATATGGAATGCTGTCATACCATTACGTGCTGTAAATATGTCATCATAATTTGTCTTTACACATCATAAATATTTTATTATATGACATTATTACACCTCCAGATATCTTTTTTCCATATGAATAGTAATTACTCAAAGTATTTACTGTAATTATGGCACTTGATGAAATTACAGTAATTACATCGAAAAATGATAGTCCATGACTAATGAATTAAAATAGCATGGAAATTCGCATAAAAATGACATTAAAAATGTTAAGGATCTGAGGCAAACTTACAAAAGCAAGGAAAATCATAATTAAGAATTTAATCTCTAATAACATTGCAGTGTGCCACAGTTGTAGATTATATCACAGAAGAAGGAAAAGGGTGGTGGGGGAAGAGGTGTTTCCTGAACAGGAATAAAGTGCAAAAGTGCACAACTGCAGAACATAACCTGTGTATGTTGTATATATGTGCACAGCAATATAGGCCAGTGTTGTACAGCAGCACTCACTGGAAGAAAAATCAAAGGGCCAAAGACAGAGATGAGCTAAGGAGCTGTCACTTGAGTGGAAGTTTCTACCTAAGAGCCATCAGAAAACGTAATTTTTTGACAGGTCAGGATAAAATCATGGAAGGACCACAGTGCCAAACCTAGGAGCAGGATAACTGGCAGATCCCAGGAATATGTGCAGGTCTCATGGCAGACATGAAGCTTTGATACCCAACCCGTACTCACAGCTTTTCTAACTCCACTTACCTCTGTAGGCAAACAAGTATTTTCACAAACCTACCCCAAGCAGACACACAGGGTTCTGCTCCACACCCACACTGTTCTCCTGCTGCCACTTGCATCCCAGGGAGGCACAAGTCCCTCTATTGCACAGAATATTCACAACCAAATCTTTTGGATTCAGACAACAAGATGATTGATTATTATATTCATTTGTAATTCCATTCTTATTTCCTGCATGAAAAGAAATTATTCTGTGGCTGATGGTGCCTGAGAAGCAAAGAGGAACCACTGAGACCCATAGTGCTCATTTCCTTCCTCACTCAGGAGTAGTCCATGAGTCCACACATGAGAGAAATTAAAGATTGTTCATCTACTCCTTTCACAGCTGGCACTCTTGTTGGCCCCAGTGAGGTACAGCACCTCCATGGACCTCACTCATTTTTGAAGTTTCCCCCAAGCTGCTTTCAAACTGAGGTGCCCAAATTATATGGTACACCAAATCAGGAAACCCTACTGAACTGAAAGACCTCCCCTCCCCACATGAGGAGAAAGTTGGGGTTTAACTGAATTAAGAAAGAGACAGACAGACAGACAGACAGGCACGCAGACTGGGATGGGGGGTCAGGGAGACAAAGAGAAAAGGAAAAGAAAAAAGGAAATAAGGAAACAGGGAAAACAAGAAAGAGAAATTCTGTTTCCAGTTAGAATATCCAGTAATAATTTAATATATGGTGCCATTTTAGAAAATGTGCTATTCATATTTATGAAAGGCTTAATAGATGCAGCTGCATCCTTTAACAAATTATTATAAGGCATGGTATGAAATGCATTAGTAAGAAATGCTTAACAGATGATGCTGTGACAAGCTGTTACAACGCGTGTTATAAGACGTCAATATTATTAAATCTATGGGCTTGGTTAGCACATGAATATAAATAATTTTTATGCATGCTACAAATTGCCATGCTTTATTAATAATGAAGTGTTTATAAATGGAACCTTACTGTAAAGCATTATTAAATGCAGCTACTCAGAAGACCTTAGAGTAATACTATGGTAGCATTATCATGCTGAGAAACAGACTAGAAAGGCTGCTTTATTTTACTCTCTGAGTCGACATGGGTTCAAACACACCGGGCTTTGATTCCTGAAAGCCCATGTGGTAGGGGCCACCAGTAGTCACTGGTTGAAAGCTGCTGTTGTCACGTTCTTTGTTACTCTGAAATCACTCTGGCCTCACTTACATGGGATTTACACCAATGTAAGTACGGGTGCCAGTGGAGTAACTCCTGATTAACCCTGCTGTAAGGGATACATGCTCCAGGCCACATTATTTTCCTTCCCAAGTGAGGGCTGGCTGAAACGCAACTGTGTGTTTTAAGGCATTCTGGAGGAAAAAAAAAAAAAAAGAAAAGCAGTATGTAGATATGAAATGCACGACTCCCTACGTCTCAGATTCTGGCCTTCCAACAGGTATCTTCCAAAAGGTTATTTCAGCATTAAAAAGAAACATCTTTACAGGGTTTTTTTTATGAAAAAAAAAAAGAAAAAAAGTCATGATGCTCCTGAAGTTACTATGACTCAGTAACATGCAGGAGTGGCTCTGCTCAGCTGGTCTGAGCATCATGCTGGAAAGGATCATTTACTTTTATTCTTTTAACCGCTTCATGCCTTCGTGATTGATGTTGTCTGAGTCTACAATACCACAGGTAAAGTGCCAGCATACTTACAGAGAGAGAGCTACTAGCACAGAACATATGTCTTGGTCTGCAGAGATCGAAGCTCATGAATAAAAAGACATAGCAAGCCTAGGACTACACAGGCAAGAAATGCCTACCATGCGATGGCAAACAAAAGCTTTTAAATCCTCAGTTGCATTTTTTTTTCCTAAATTCTTAGTGTTTAAGTTAATTTTTAAATGAGACTCTCTGGTTTCAGCCATGTGCCTCTCCTTCCTTTTAAGGCTAATATACTTTAAAATAATTTTTCACAACTCCCAGGTTATTTGGATGATCACCTCCACCAAACTGTAGCTTAATATTTTTACTAAGGATTTCTAAAAAGAGGGGGAGTTCATGTTACTGAACTGGGACAACTTCATAGAACAATCTCCCTTTGCTGTGCCCACTAAGCACATTCTATTTCCTGATCCAGCCTGTGACCTTGCATTAGCAACCAGCACACAGGGGTTTCAACTCTAGGCTGTAGAGCTCTCTGCAGGGGAAAATTTGCAAGGGTTAGAAACCATCACCGTAAGGTACTCACACACTCACACTCACACTCACAACTCACACAAGGTTGTAGGCACATCCCACTTCTCTCTGTTCCCATAAAGTCCTTTCATATGTTACAGTACTGTGTTATCTCAGCACTTCAGCACAGAACAGAGTTCTAACTCATCTTTCCAAGGAGATGTGAAATGTAATGAGAGGGACATCAATGGCCAAATGTGGAGAGATGTGTAGTGTCCACAGCTGGTGGTTTTAGTGGAGCCAAAACCACTCAGCTTACCTGGTATCATGTGCCATCTGGAAAAAAAAAGGATGTGACCCAGTACCACTTGAGCCCTTGATGCAGCAACTGGGAAATCCCTCTTGTCTTCCAGCTCTGCTCCATTTAATGCCAGCAGCCAGAGCAACTCTCACCACAAGTGATGTAGGCCACTTCATTTATCACCTCTGTTATCACCCAGGAAATGGAAAACAAAACAAAAACATTACCTAACTGCATGAGGCTCATAAATGTTGCAGATGGGTTCATTCTAAGTTCTGGGCAAATGTTCAAATAGAATTTTTTTTTTTTTAACAGATATATTCTTATAGTGGCCAAAGCCATAGTCTTCACTGCTTCGTTTCTTTATTTTTTTCCTCCAGTGTTTCATGGCACACAAAGGCTAATGTCAAACAAGCATGCTGAAGGACTCGTATTTATCTATTAGCCTTGATGTGATTGTAATCTTCATGCAATAGTTTCTGGTCTAGTTTACAGTCCCTCCTGTTATAATTCATCTCGTATCACTTATTTGCTTTGTTTTCCCATTCTTCATCATTAATTTCTGAGCCAACTTTTTACTTATTCCATGACTCCTGTGCCCGAAACATTATTATTAACCTTGCATGTGGAACTTCGTCCAAAATTTTCTCTGGAGTGTAAACAGCTCTGGCATCTCATTACAAAATTTGCCATTGTGTTCCAAAACACTCCTTACTATAAACTTCGAAGGTCACTCCTGTCTTCCCCCTGTAAGCATTTCAGCCCCAGGTGGAGCCTCCTCTGTGACACTGGAGCCAGGAAAGGGAGATGTTGAAACTGCAGGAGTCAGCGCTTCAAAAATCGCACCCAGCTTTGCATTTTGGCAACAGGGCTTCATTCGAGGGAATATGGGATTTCCACATCACGCTGCTGAATAGGAACAAAAAAAGGGCAAATGCCGCTTTTGGGACAGATGGCCCTCCCTTGTCCTTCGAGGCTTTCCAAGAGCCATACAGGGTTCCCACAGGAGTGTGAAGGACAGGAAGAGACAGAAAGAAGGCGCGAGTCCCACTAAACACTTGGGATGGCGCTGACTTGATGCAAAACCACGGACCAAGGCTAAGGGCAGGACACTGCATAGAGGGGTAAAGCCTTTCTGCAACTGGCCATGAACCCTGTGAGCTCTGCCTGCTGCTTGCTTGCAGCACAATGGGAAGCCAGCCCCTACCTGCTCTCTCCCTTCATTCATCAGGTAAAGCCCCAGCAACAGAAAAAAAGTCATTGGTACTTTTGGAGCACCCCCTGAGCTTTCCCATGCACCGGTTGATTGATAGCCTTATTACTTAGCACGTCTTTATATCTGCAGTAACTGTAGCAATCAGCAAAACAGCAGACAACTGTATTAACTACGACTGGGGAAAAGTGAAAATAACACCTGGCATTTAGCACAGTTCGTCAAAGGATCTCAAAACGCTCAGCAAACTTTAATAAAGACACATGACGCCCAGTGAGTCTGGAAATATTGTGACAGCCGTATTAAACCCAGCCAAACTGATAAATCCAGGCACACTGGAGCGGCACCAGCGCAGCAGCAAGGCTGTCGCCTCGGGGTAGCACGCTGCCGGGGTGTCACCTCTGCTCCCCCCTGCCAGGGCTCTTGGGGAAGCCTCCCTCTGCCCAGTGCTGCCCTCCAAAACTTCTGGGCACCAGGCCAGACATGGCACTTTTGGTCCTGCCTGCATCCCGCAGGCATTTGCCTGCGAGCATCAAATACCCACACGCACCTATCCTGCTGGCTCCCTACCCTTGCTCTCTGTGGCATGATGGATGGATTGGATCACAGGAAAGAAGGACTGCTGATGGTCCTGTTTAGCCCTTATTTATACACTTGGTTCACTCTGCATTTCTGTTTTATACGTTTCTCTATTTAGATGATGTGTGAATTCCATGTACACTTTTTTTTCCTCAGAGTCATGCAGTGAGTGTTTGTGCATCTGTATTGTGCTCTACTTTTCCTCATGTTCACAGATTTTTATTAAAATATTTCCATAAAACAGGTTGTTACCAAAAATAAATGAACACATACAAATTAATACATAAAAACAGATGAGTTATATAGAATATTTACAAACAATGGGATAGAATTCAAAGCTTCTGGTAAACACGGCATACAAACAAGCATATACATACCCCATGTTTACTATCATTTATTTTAAGAGTTACTTAGTAGTTCTAAGGTAGGTTTAGGCTGACAGACAAGATTTTTCTTCCCGTTGCCGATTGAGGGTGCATCAAATAGATCTCATTTATCAGCCAAATGAAAAAGATCTTATTTCGTGCCCAGCTTGTGTTTCCTCAGCCTGCAGAAATAAACACACACGGTGTAGAAATTGGGCTCAAGACCAGTGCTGACATGACCAAGCCTCAGTCTTCATATGTGGTAAATGAAGCAAAGGGCTTAAAGTGCTCTGGCCAAGGTCAGCCAGCAGGTAAGCGACACCACCAAGGGTCCTGTCTACTGTTTTCAGCTTGTCTGTTTGATATCTAAAACACTGGAAACAGATAAATATCATGGTGAATAATAAGAAATATCCACAGCAGAGCATTCAGAGAGCAGGTATGCCATCAAGCTATGCAAAGGTAGAAAAATACAAAAAGTTAATGACTGTCCCAACCTTCAGTCCAAAACAAAAGTTAAGTAAAATAATAACGATGAGGGCTCTGCAGTGCAAACCTGGCTTTATTAAATCAAGTCCACCAAAGGCAGTGGAACCAGCTGGTTTATTCAAGTTTCCAGACTGTTATTGTGAGCCCATGCTTTGCCCCACAGCCTGGTGCTAGGCTGCATTGGTGGTGCTGAGGGCTGGCAGGTGGTGATCAACCTCTCATGGCTGGGACTACTGTGTTTCCACAATGGGGAGGGGTCCAGGTGAAGCACTCAGCCTCTCCAGCAGCACTGCCAGGCTTCTCAGATGTAAGGTGTGAAGCACTGTACTGGCATACAAGCCAGCACGACCTTCTAGTCAAACTGATATGAGTCAATATTTGCACTTACATCCTCAGGTTGTAGAGGCAAAACTGGGTAGTTCTAAATGATGGTCTCCTGCCTCTGCAGTGCAAGATCCCTTCCTGCACCCTTTGACAAACAGGGGGCTTATTAAGCGAGGAAGGGCAGAGCTGACTTTTTCTCTGTTTCCAAGAGGAGGCTGTTTTGTCAACGTTTTGCCAGAGTCTGGGAGTGTGAAATTGGCTGTTCATGTGCAGCCTGCACAAGTACTGTAGTTTGAAAGTGAAGGCAATTAATTTTAGTTGTTGACTTAAACTGCTGTTGAGAGGTACTTCATTTCCCGATTCTTCCTCCTATAAATAGATTAAGGGTTACATGAAAGTCAAGTTGTGCTCATTTGTCCTCCCTCTAGATAGATTTCCCATGACTGCTTATCTATCAGCTCCCCCCACCCCCTTAACACAATTTGTTTCTCAAATTAATTTAGCTCACTCACTTCCATTGGTCCACAGCCAAAAAAATTGTCTCCTGTTCTCTTTTTTTTCCCCCTAAAAAAAAAAAAAAAAAGAAAAAGAAAAAGAAACAAACCACTTCAGAATGAGTATTTTCTGCGAGGGAGATTGAGCAATGTGTGTCTTGAACTTGTGATTGAGAGAGCTAAAGAAAATGTGTCTTTTGGCAGGATAAACATTTGTGTTAGCTGTCTGGAAGGACAACCAGAGCTGGAGAGTGGTTGCTCTGCACTCACTTCTCATCGATACTCACGGAAGCTGCGTGTGTCTAGCAGCTGTAGTGTAAATCCCTCTGCTTATTAATCAGCTATTATTTGCCAGATTTTCTCGATATTATTTATTCATGTACTGGCTGCAATTTTTTCCCTGGCTTTCTGGTATGACCCGAAAAGACAACCGTGAGATCTACAAGCGTAAAGAACAATTTTGTTTCCTGTGTAAGCTTATTTTCAAGAAGGAATATTACCAATGCTGAGGATATTTAAAGTGTCCAACTTGAACACACGCACATTCACACTAGAGAAACAGAGCTGATTGATGCACACTGATGTGCCTGGAGAAGATGAAGCTCCATCCTGTTGTTTAATGCAAATTAATCGGGGTACTTGCCCATGGGCTACATCATCACTTCCCTCCACAGCAGCTCCAGTCCTAGGACCCAGGCCATAAAACACAAAGAGTAAATATCTAGTGTGAGGGTTTAAAGGACAGTCATATTTTCTGATGCAGTCAAGGATTTATGGATAAGTGCGAATCACCGTTCCAAAGGCAGAATTTGTATTTTTCATAGAGTGCATATTTAAAGAAAAAGAATTCCTTGATCTAAAGATTCTGTGGTTGTCTTACTGCCACTCATCTGATCTCTGATCTGGAGCTGCAAAATTAATTTACTTTTCTCCATATATTATAGAGCTGAACAGAATTAGAAAAGGTCTGTGTTTTATCTCTGGAGATGCCAAATTCTTATCTGCTAACACTGCACTACAGAGTTCTTGCCAAAAGGGGAGGAGAAATAGAATAATTTAAAAATAATAATGAGTATTTGGAGATATTTAGATATATTTAGATAAACTAATCTTTCTGATAACGGTATTCTAGGGTGTAGGAATTTGTGCTTGTTCAAGGTACCTAAAATGTTTTGATACCCCAAAATATAGTTTTTAATTTGTGAAAGGACTGTGCCATGCAGTTCAGAGCTATCACACAGATGAGCTTCCTGGTCACTGTGCATGCTTCTCACTTTGACTGTGATGTTAAAATTGGAGGTTTTCATATGGCTGTCCTGCAGCTTGGCCAGAACAGTGGTTCTTGCTGCACTGCTGGCTATTCTGAGCTCCCAGATGTGGGAAGCCACCCTGCTGCATCTCTCCAGCAAGCTGGGCACTGCTGAGCACTAGCAGACTTAGCATAGCTACCCTGTGTTGTGGTAAGTATGACACCCCACAGACCATCTAAAGTTACTCTGCAGACAGCTTGGTGATACAAAAGCAGAAAGGCTGACATCTCTCCTAGAAACATTTGGCTTATTCATCCATCCAGGACACTCAACAAATACATATTTTTCCCATTTTATGTAGCATGAACCCTCCTGAAAGGTCTAGAGTTTGGACCCTTGTACATCTTTCAAGCACAACGACATTCTGGGACAATAGAAATAGGAATATAAAAGTAATGGAGTTTGCCTGTGAGCTGCAATAAAACATAAATGTTGGTTAAATACTCATGAAAACAATATATAGAAGGTGGCATGTTTTTGGGCTATTCCTTTTCTTGAAATATTTTGTTAGAATAACAGAATCCTAAGCAGCTGAGAAGTTAATCAATGAACTGTGCATCCAGATATTGGTAATTTTGTGTTCCAGACGTAAAAGTAAACCTTTAGTGGGAAGGCGCTCAGTCAAACTGTCTATGAACTACACTGATGTCGTTACAGCAGAGTATTACTATTAGAAAAGCAGGATAAAGCCTGTTTTAAGTACTGAGGTAAGTCAAACATGTCAGGCAGCCACTACCCAGCTAAAGACCCAGGTCAAAGCATGGAGCCAAGCGGATGGTGAGTGTGACAACTGCTCTATGCAGAAAGAAAGTGTAAAGCCTCGTCTTTAAATAAGGACTCTTCAAGATAATAAACAAACAAAACTACAATTTAGCTGTCATGCTGCATCATTTTATATCTCACCCGATGCTCCTGTAATTGTTGCCAGTGATTCCATACATGAATTGCATAGTGGGGCACAGAAAATTGTAAAGGTAATAGGTCAGGTTACATCATTGCCACCACAGGTTTTCATGAGCTCTCAAACCCTGTTCAGCAGAAGGGTGCATTTAAATGAGACTCAAGCTGAATTTCAGAAAAGCCTACTTAACTCTTGCTTGTTCAAAATCCGCAATACAGAAAATAATGTCAAAATTCAACAGGCGTTTTAAAATAGATTTATGTCACTATATACTCTTCAGGGTTTTGGTGTGAAAAGTTCCCCTCTCCAGTTGCTGCTGTGAGTTGATTTATTCTGAGGTAACTATTGTTATTTTGCTGGATCTCGTTTTAGGAATGTTTTCATTTTTTTTTTTTTTTTTAATTTTTACTTCAGAAAATAAGGAAACAAAAGAGGCTTGCTCCTTCTTTCTTTTTAAATTATCCTTGCAGTGATGAATTGAGATTCCCAATAGAGCTGAAATTTTTTAATTCACCCCTAGCCCTCACGAGCTTCCTTGCTCTGCACAGAAGTGTATGCTGGCACCCAAATTTCACCTCTTCCTCCTGGCCCATTGCTACTTCTCCAGCACTTGGCTTTAATGTGGTGATGTTACCTTCCTATTAAGCTCAGTCTGAACTCATTTCCTGCCCTTGGTTCAACCTCTCCTGGCTGAGCTTAGGCACAAAGATAATTGTTGCACTGCTAAAGTTTTACATGATGGGTTGAAGACTATGCTAATGACTATTTGAGATAATTCTACACCTGGCCCAGCTCTTTA
This sequence comes from Anabacerthia variegaticeps, assembly GCA_035583185.1. Classification (NCBI taxonomy): domain Eukaryota; kingdom Metazoa; phylum Chordata; class Aves; order Passeriformes; family Furnariidae; genus Anabacerthia; species Anabacerthia variegaticeps. The sequence continues at coordinate 73,018,745 of JAWWEW010000041.1, forward strand.
TTTCTTCAGTTTGCTTCTTACTGACTAAAACACCCCAAGTGTAGCTGCAGCTGGCAGTCAAATTTTTGACAGATACATCTGCTGAGAAATTTTGAAATTGAACCTTGCTGCCTTGCTCTCCTTTTCATCAAAGGAAGAATAAATCCTCTTACCGGATGCTAAGGAATCTATTATCGTCCCAAAATCTGAGGACAAGTCAGATAAGAGCCATGGGACATTTCAATGCTCAAAGCATACCTGAGCATAGACACGCATCGTGTGTATATATATACGTATTAATAAATACATGTGTGCATACACATATATGATAAATGCATACAGGACATTTTATACCTATATGCACCTTATATATGTAATATGTATTTGTATCTGTATACAAATTGAGGGAGGGGATTCTACCCCTCTGCTCTGGTGAGACCCCACCTGCAGTACTGCATCCAGCTCTGGGGTACCCCGCAGCACAGAAAGAACATGAACCTGTTCAAGTGAGTCCAGCAGAGGGACACCAAGATGATTAGGGAGATGGAGCACCTCTCCTGTGAGGAAAGGCTGAGAGAATGGGGATTGTTTGGCCTGGAGAAGAGAAGGCTTTGGGGGTGATGTAATTCTTGTCTTCCAGTACCTGAAGAGGGCTTAAAAGAAAGCTGGAGAGAGACTATTTGCAAAGGTATGGAGTGACAGAGCAAGGGGGAATGAATTCAAACTGAAGGAGAGGCAGGTTTAGATTGGATATTAGGAAAAAATTCTTTTTTGTGAGGGTGCTGAGGCACTGGAAAAGGTTACCCAGAGAAGTTGTGGATGCCCCATCCCTGGAAGTGTCCAAGGTCAGGTTGGATGGGGCTTTATGCAACCTAGGCTAATGGCAGGTGTCCCTGTCCAAGGTAGGGGGCTTGGAACTGGCTGATCTGTAAAGGTCCCTTACAGCTGAGGCTATTCTATGGTGTCTAAAAAGGACAAACACCACTTTTTTTTCCATCTTTTTCCTGTTGTGTCAGATACAGTTCAGTTGAGGGGTAGATTTCGCTCCCAGGAGCTACACGAAAGCCTATCTGGGATCTCCCAAACAGGTAGCAAACACCTCTGTCACACGGCCTGCTGAATCCAAATTAAGGCAATGCAGTAACAAGCAAAGCAATAAACCTCTTCAATACGCCTCTGATGTTTTTGTGTCTCTGAAGGTTTTTATGGCTTTGGTAAGTACTGTATTAGCAAAGTCAAGGATTGTTCTTCCTCTGGGTTGCACAGCAAGTGCTGTAGTGATGTATAGCATCAATTAATATAGCATTCATATAGCATAATGCAAAACCCCTTAGCACAATACAAAGTAATATTATGTGATTTTATTAGCTCGTATTAGTAAACACAGATTGCATTAAAAGCTGTTTCAGTTTCAATTTTTAAATGTTTATATATGAAAGAATAGACCAAACTACAGAAGTCAGTGATTTTCTGACACTACAAAAATTAGCTGCCTGCAGATCAGCTTAATTTAAAGGCTTTCTGTCTTCTTTGAAAAGGTTAGGAAAACTGTGGCCAAAGAAGACCCTGTGAACCTACTTATTAGGATTTCAAAAGCTTTTTGACAAGTTCTCATAAGATGAGAGCATGAAATTAAATAATTACGAATCAAGTGATAGACAAAGCTCATAAAGAAATTAAACCCACTTTAAAGTCTGACAGTTTCACTTTGTTTTAATCATTTTCTGCCACAGTCACATGTGGCTGCATTTAAAAAAAAAAAAAAAAAAAAAAAAGTGAATCCTATACAATGTTGCTTCATGTTTCTGTATGAAAAACTTAATTTAAAAACTTTCCAGATAGTATTAGAGAAAGAGCTAAAAGGGTTCCATCCTGCTAATTTTAAGGGAGTAGGGAGAGAAACAAAGCACAAAGCAATCAAACAAATAAAAAAAGTATTAGCTCTAAGTTTAGACTAGCAAAGTGTCATACTAGACACAAATTCCAGGCACTGTTGTCACCCACTATCAGATGCCTGCATTTGCAAACTCTGCAGAGCAATGGCACTTGACACTGGCTCAGGATTTGGGCCCATGGAAGAAATAATGCCCTGTACATATGCTGAGATATCCAAAGCCACAGAGAGAACTGGAAAGACAGTCTCCATAAAAGATGATACGTGTTTGTTGTCAATATGTTGAATGAACATTTGCCCTCTGGACTATATATATTTCAATAGATAATCGTCTTTTCCAAGCATTTCCATTCTGCTGTCAGTATTGTGCATGACAAGTTTTTATTTTGCTACTGATGATGATTGTGCCTCAGCCTATGTTGCATTTTATGGGAGAAACTGTGTGCAGCATAATGAAGACCACTCTGGCTCAGCAGACGATGGACAGGTACAGCTTTTACCAGCAGAGTAATTTATTAAAATATGAAGTACATACTAATGGTGCTCTTAAAGGCAGGGAAAGCACATTTCGTTGTATTCACTGTGGGCTTTTTCATTAATTTTATCTGGAGACAATGTAAAGGTATACAGATATGCACACACACAATTACTCCCCACATAATCACAATTTCACTGCAGGGACAATGGCCTTGGTATGGAAATCACCTTGACTAAGGCAGATAAATGGTTTCTATACCATCGAAAGGCTTCCTTGCTTAGAGAAAATAAAAAGGAGTAACACCAGCTTTCTGTTTACCAGATAGAGTGAATGCATTATAAACCCATAGAAGTCCTTTAAAAATAAAATTATTTGAGCTTTTCTTTAACCCATGGATGCACACATCTCTGAACCATGATAATACCTTGTGTGCGTTAGAAAATAACAACAATGGAGCATCCTGACAATGCAGCACTGCATTCACTGTGTTCACATTTCCCACATATTCATTTGCTCTCAGTGTATCACAAGGACTCCAGTAAAGTCAGAAATATCTAGACACAGTGACATGCTACAAAATTAATTTTAAACACTGTTTTACACCAAGTGTTTTGCACTACTGCAGAGTTAAACTAGACCTGTGTTGCATACAATTTGCATGGACAGGTGTGCCAGGACAGCAGGGACAAGAGATGCCATCCCACAGGGTCTGTGCTGGCACAGACCAGATTCACTGGTATAACTCTGTGCTGACGATTTTTTCTTTGGCTTAAGTATGGCAATAAAATTGAAATTCATTAAATAAGAGAAGCACAACTATACATCCACATAATTATACGTTAGTTCCATCTGAACTAGCAAAATTTTGATGGTCACATTAGTTACACTGTTGAAGCACTCCCAAATAAGCAAGATATTTTCTTTCAAGTAAAATGATATATTTAAAAGTAGAAATTAAATAAGTATTGGTGTCACTGAATGGGGAGGGACCCTGTTGACCAAGCAGTGTGTACCATGCAGCAGTGGCTTTTGCCCAGCCAGGCAGAGAGAGAAGTGTGCCAGGGTCTGCATCCCTGAGCATCGCCAGGATCATCCTGCCCCAGCCACACTGACTCCCCCGGGGCAGCACACAGGAGCCACAAGGACTCTCCACCTGCAGACCCATTTCTAAACCTGTGCTCATTTGGCCACTCTTTCCTGTTCCCTGTCCAGGGACATGAGAGCAGCGCTACAGTAGATGCCCTGGCCTGCACCTGTATTTTGGAAATTCAGGAGGTGGAGGAATTACCTGAAGTAATACACAGCAGAGCAGTCTGGCCACTGGCAAGGCCACACTCTTCATCCAGAGCATGAGGAGCTCCACTCCTTCACTTGGGACCTACTTCCTTGGCTGACCAAAAATTAAGAAACCTATAAATACCTGAGAAAGCACCATTTTGTGATCCTTCAATGAGACGCAGAAGCCAACTTGTGTTATTAGAGCACTCCGGAGCCTGACTGCAACTTTTAATAATTGGTGTAAAATCCTGCTGAATCCTGCTGAGATGTAACATAATGAAATGCCAGACAATGTCACTGTGAGTCTATAGTGGAAAATATAGGCAAAACAATGTCAGTGGATGTCTGTGTAGACAATGTTATGATTTGAGGAAAGGCAAAATGCTGTCAATGGGAGTCTATATGCTGTAGATAGCATTACCACAGTATGTGAATAAAGGCAAAATGATGTCAGGGCAATACACAATATGCTCAAGACAGAATATATTTAGTTGAATAGAAAATCTGTCATGTAAAGGAGCTGCATTGATTCTCATCTTCCACAGTGATGTGTTGTCATTTTTTACACTGACTGTCTTTTTCGTTTAGATTTACCCTATAGTGTAATCTGAGGGGTTTTTTTACATTAACACTTCCTTTACTTGCCACAAGTGAACTACTACTGCTGACTTTTTGACCTCTGGATTATATTATTTAAAATAAAAACAAATTTGATGGAAAATCCCAACTAAACCCCCACCAGCTAGAATTACACTAGACACACTACAATTAGCAGGTTCAAGATTTGGATTAAAGAAATTACGTAAAGTTGCCTATAAAATGCACACACATATGTGCCCAGGAAGAATTCTAACCACCTCTGATCAGGGGTAGTAAAAGTATTGAGGTGCAAGTAGATTAATTTTTATTTAATACTTGTATGGTATTTCTGCCTGAAAAAGCTCCAGTACTTTTGTAAAATGTGGCCTCATATCCAAACTAATTTAATCTGTATAAACCTCATTATTTTTCTTAAATATAAGATTATTAAACTCTGGCTTCAAGTAGTTTTCAGTTTTCTCTACGGACCCTCTAATGTCGGTCAAACCTTCATGTCCCTAATTGTCAGGTAATTTCTGTCAGGGCAGTGATGCTTCAGCTGCCAGGGGAAATGAAACATTTCCTGTGTATTTTGGGCCCAGCCTACCCTCTTCACTAAATCACACCTCACTTCAACTTCCAGCAGCCCCAGCACTGCAAAGGTTAAATTTCCCCACAAACTCTACTTTGCAAAGCAGAGTATCTGTTCTTATTGATGAAAGGCTCTAAAATATAACATGTAATTATCTAAATTATAATCAATCAAGCTCTGTGCCTTCTTCAGCCCAGTTATAGCTGACATTATCATACTCAGTATTCTCAAGCATGTTTTGACTCTGGCCACTGGCAAGTCTACCTATACCTCCATCAGCAGGTACTTTGGTGTAATTCATGCAGATCAACAGACTGAAGCAGCCAATGGTGAGATCCATGCAGCTACACTATTTGTGGTGGGTGTTTATCCTTTAGAAGGGATTTGCTCATCCTGGACAACTTATTCTCCCACATATGTGGTCCACAGCCTTTCCACTGCCCACTCACCTGTTTGCCTCTGTGGGATTTTTGACTTCTTAGAAGTCACAATTTTGACACTGACATTTATCACACACACACACCTGAGAAGGTCATGTAGGTTAACTGCCTCCCCATGGCATCCCACAGGGGCATTTGGCACACAACACACAGGGGAAAATGGGGGGTTTTTTTGAGTGCCGGTGCTACTGCTCTGGCTCAAAGTGCAGAAGGAGAAGCAACCTCCATTTCAAAGATTTTCTAATTTAAGCTAACCAGTTTCATGCTGGCTCCAAACAAAGATTTAAAGTTGTGGAGAAAGCAGTCACAACATTCATGCTTAGGTTGGATCCCCAGACTTTGAAACTCGGGGACAACTTTGTGGAGGCACCACTGGAGCACAAGCTCTCCAAAGCAGCAGGAGGGCAAACGTCTGGGGAGCTGCAAACCAGCTCCTTCTCCTCCCACCTGAAATGCTGAGGAATTAGAGTTTTGAAAGTTTGGCTGGCATGGGAGCTGAGGTCTACTGAGTCATTAAGGTGCAAAACTGACAGCATCTCAGAAATAACTGGCAGGAGGGGCTGATAGAATCTTGGGAACTAGGCCATTCAAGTGGGCTGCTGAAGTGGTGGGAAGACAAATTATCAAGGAAGAAGGCCAATTTTAGACAGAGCCTTGACTGTATTCCATCTTTCCTGCAAAACATTTTTATTTTGATCATCAGCATTCTTTGGAAAAGATAAATTCTGTAGGAATACATCTGGTGCTCCACCTATATCTTTGCAAGTGTACTCCAGCATGTCAAGAAAAAATACAAATTCAGACCCAGTCACAATAGTCCTTAAGTTGTGTAGACAATCTTAGTCCAAATTTTTCTTGCTTTTGCTGTTTTGCCTTTCAACCTTTACATTATGGCAGCATAGTGTTCCCATGCTTAATTTGCCTCTCATCTGGATAATGATAATGAGCTGTTATTGACTAGCATTTCCAGTTCAGTGCTGTGAACATTGGGTAGTATTCATAAAATGTTCCTCTTATGCCAGCTGAAATTGGTAGTGGTTTTGAGGCAAAAGGCCAGATTCATCAAAAGGATAATGGGCAGATATATTTTTTGTTTGTTTTGTTTGTTTTTTTTTAGAATTTTAATGACCAAATTGCATTGCTATTCTTTGTTTATCTATTTTTGAATTCTATGAGATAGCCTTAGGGATAACTACCTAATTTCTGTATTTATAGGAAACTGGCACAAATTGAGAAAACATAACAATTCCATGTTTATGAAGCATGAATTCTCACAATAAATGTCAATATAATGTACATTAATACACAAAAATTCTACACTAAATCGCATATATATTAAATATGTGTTTCTTCTGCATGGAGCCTCCAGCTTGGCCGTTTAGTATGGCAGTGATTCATGTCAGTCACCCAGGGTAGTATAAGACCAGCTGTATCCACCATGGCTTCTTTGTGAGAGGACATCCCTCATTCTGTCACACGTACACCCTCTCCAAAATCCACCTGATGGAGGACTCCTGACCCTGCACCCCCATGGGGATTTGGGCCCTGCAGGACCCCACTAGGGCAGGAAGGGACTCAAGGAGAGGAGAAGAACGAGCTGGCAACTGAAGTGTCCACTGGAAATGATGCTCCAGGCATATCCAGAAAGCAGGAAGCTCTATCCATTTGAGGAGGTAGGAAGGAGTTTTGTCTGGGCTGGCTTTGCAGGGAAAGCTGATTGGGTTTAAAATACATCGTGCACATGTATATTTTTAAGGGAACTGTGGTCCATATGTGGCGTTTGCCAGACCATTACAGAAAATAAGAAATGGATGTAATTTTGGCAGTTTGAAAACTACATTTGTGGTATGTGCAGCCTCTGCCAGTGCCAACTTGTATCTCGTGCTTAAATTTAGCATGGAATTTCCTCTCCTGGTGAATGCCTTGGAAATACAAGAAAATGTGGTGGTTTTTCCACACTAAAATTGATTGAGAAACAGACCATAGATCATCCTGGATTAGTCAGCAAGAGGATTGTCTGCATGCATGTCAGGTGCAGCAACAAGGCGAAGAGGCATTTGCCTATCCATGGCCACAGACAGGTTCCGCCTGTCCTTTGGAGGTTCCAAGGGCATAGAGAAAGATCTTGTTAAAAAATATGTACTAAAAATGGCAGGCACACGGATCAGCTTTCTGCCAGTACAATAGTGTGAAAATCACAGAATCACACAGAATCAGTTGGACTGGAAAAGAGGTCATCAAGTCCAACCTATGACTGAACACCACCGTGTCAACTAGACCATGGCACTCAGTGCCGCATCATCTTTCCTTAACACCTCCAGGGACAGTGATTCTACCACCTCTCTGGGCATCCCATTCCAATGTCTAATCACCCTTTCAGTGAAGAAATATATCCTAATGTCCAACTTAAACCTTCCTTGGTGTAGCTTAAGACTAAGTTATCTTGGCCTGTCACCAATTGCCTGGAAGAAGAGGTCAACTTCCACCTGGCTGCAACCTCTTTTCAGGTAGTTATAGAGAGTGAGAAGGTCTCCCTGAGCCTCCTCCTCTCCAAGGTCCCTCAGCCACTACTCGTAGCACTTGTGCTCCAGCCCTTCCACCAGCTTCATTGTCATTCCCTAGACTCGCTCCAGCACCTCAATATCTTTCCTGAACTGAGAGGCCCAGAATTGGACACACAACTTAAGGTGCAGCCTCTCCAGTTTTGTGGCAGAGAAAGAGAGACAATGTCATCTTCAGCAGCACAACATCTCCCACCACTGTTTTGGGATGCCTTTTATCGTCATCTTCCTGACAACGTTGACTCTATTAAGGAAAACAACATTTTTTACAGCATGTGCATTTTACCCCTAAAGCATGGCAGTCCAGCCAGCCTTTCTGTGGTCCTGCAAGTGGCGTCTTCACAGATCAGAACAGGAGGATCACTGGGTAGGTCTTATAGAAACTTCACATGCTTTGACCTCTGACTTCTGTGAGAGGGTTCATCATGAATATCTGGAGGCTTGTAAAGGTGAGCTTTAAGATGGTTGTTTGACTCTGTATAATAGTGTACTGTTCAAGGACTTAAGCTCCTGCAAGCTGAAGCACACAAGTATTAGAGGGGAGGTCATCCAGCAACTTAGACCTTCAGTTATTCATACTTTGCCTTGATTCATTAAAGTCAAAATCTTTTTTGCACAGCTTCTGTGAGGCAAGCCCTTAATAACCTATTTGTTCTGCTTCATGGAAATGCGGCATCTCCAGACTCTTCTGCGTTCCAGATAAGGAGACAGAAATGATTCCTGGATCTCAAAAATCTCCCAGAGAAAATCTACCCAGGCAAAAGCCTGGCACTTTCAGCTCACAGCACAAATGTGGTTTCTGCTGTCTGGAAATCTGTGGAAATGAGCACTGTGTCAGGCAGAAAAAATATTCCACCCCTTAGGTAAAGCAATGGCTGTGCATAAACCACCTCAGATGAAGAGACATGAGCTGTGTCATGTTCTCTTCTCCTCCCTGATATAGAAGTGACACTCCACAAAACACTGCAGCCTCCACTTCTCTCCCCTAGACATTCACCTACTGCTGATAACAAACACTGTGTGACAGATGGAAGGGTCCACAGGAAGAGTTATGTGAACTTTGGTCCATGTGTGAGATGGAGCTTTGTTAGAAAACATCATCCAAGATAATCCACTGAGAAATGATCTTGTGGATTAACCACTGCAACCTTGAGTACTCCTGCACCAACAAGCGTTTGTCGCAGCTGAAGTTCTGGCACTTTTGTACCATCTTTTGGGAGTAAAAGTAAAGAAACAAAATCTATGCTTTCCAAGAGTGCCAGTTTACCATGATCAAAGAACAGACACAAATTACAGTATGTAACCTGAAAGTCAGTAGTTTTGGAGATGGTGATAAAATGCCTCACTGCATGACTCTGCACAAGCCTATTCATTTTCTTGCTCCTTAGTCTTGTCACCTGTGAAGCATAGTTAATAAATTCTTTACTTCCCCTACACTGCTTTGGGAAATAATGAGCAAAAAAATCCAGGAATTTCAGCACAGCTGATCCAAAATTCTCAATAACTGAAAAATTGAGCACAGCTGATCAAAAATTCTCAATAACTGCAAAATGCTGTGTGGGTAAACAATTTGGTGGGAAATTAGCTGAACATAAGAGCCAGGAGCGTTTATGAAATGTCTCCTCACAGTTATATCCATCAAAGCTCACTGAAGTTGCAGGCATATGGCAATTCAGAACAAGGGTGGGTGAACATGTTCAACCTAGTTAGAAACTCAGTGAAAAACTGCAGAGTCTAAGGCATTGCTCAGCCTGTACTCAGCTCTCAGACTGCTTAGGAGACATTCAGGAAAACAAGCATAAGAGACAAGAAAAAAAAAGCCAGTCAAGAAAAGGTCATATTAGGCACAGCAAGAATAATTCCTGAACGAAGTTCCACCCCTCTCAAAATGCCTAACGTTTATACTGGATATTTGTTCCACAGAAGAGATGTTCAGTTTTGAATTAATTTGATGATGGAGTTTCAGTGGATTCTTTTCATCTCTCTTGGTAATTAATCCTTGAAAAGAAATACAGGGCAAATATTTATGAAATAAATTCAAAGGTTTGTAAAACTTCTGCCTTTCTGAATGAGGTTTACCTTTTGTTAGTTTGAAGTGAGCTCTTCTGCCCTCTTGCATACAGAAATGTGACTGTGAGAGGTATATCAATCCACACATCTTCCTAAAACAAGGACCTGACTTTAGAGCAGAGTCTGGCCTGTATAGAAGCTTTTTAGTGCTACTTTTTCTATAAAAGAAAAGAAATTTCTTCAAGATAAAATGTTTTGACTGTATTTTAAGAAACATAAATTCTTTACTAAGGATTTGAATAACAATTGTAGGAAACAGTTTAGTTATATAGTTTAGCATCCTTTTTTGGTCTCAGCTCCATGTGATGTTGAGTTCACTCCTAGGGAAGTGCTAACTGGATATGACTAATAAATTGTGTTATAAAGAGAACAGCTTCAGAAATAAAATCTTCTGAGTTGTTTTAACCTCTGTCATGTATACAAAGTAGCTCTTGGCAACTAATTCGTATCTACTGAGATACAGCTATTGCTCTGACCAAACACTACTAGCTGTTGTTTTATTTCACTCTGTACTCGGCATGCCCAGGGCTTCATGGGAAACTCTGGAAAACTTTGTAGTTTGATAAAACTCTGCCACAGTGCCAAGCATATTCCCCATTTGTTTTCCCAAGTGTTTTACTGAAACAAACTTTCTATGTCTCTGCAGTGCAATTTTCCGTTTACACAAAAAAGCTCCATCCCTCTGTCCTTGCAATGCCATGTGCATCCCACCTCAGCATCCCTTTTCACTGTCAGAGCTGGATTTGCACAGAGGAGACTGAAACTTTCATTTCAATCTTTGTGGTATCCTGATACATCCCTCCCAATCCCCCTTAATTCTGTGTGAAAATGCTAAAGTTATCTTCTGTTTCTTACGGTCTGCTTTCCATACACCAGCTGTGATACCTTGTTTTAAAAAAGGTCCAGATCCTGAAAATAATTATTTTGGGGCATATACTGGATGTGTGAGCTGCCATTCAGAAGTGCAAGTTTTTACCTGATTTACCTTGACAGGGATTAGAGAGATGGGGTTCCCATCTAACAAGCTGTGGAGGCTTAACACATTTTTCTAGTGGAAAAGAAGGCTAAAAGCTATCAAGCACAACATGCAAAACTTAAATATTAAGTCTCTGCAGTTTTAATTCAGACCTCTTTTAAGTGTGTGCTTTCTTACTGCCCTTACAAATATGATCAGATTCCAATTTTTCTGAAATTCTTAGTTCTTCCACTCAACAGTAGATGCTGAATATTTTCCATGGAGCTGCCCAGCTAAATGCCGCTTAAAATCTTCCCTCTTTTGGCAGGGGTAGAAGTAACATCCCAATCTCCAGGAAGCATTCAGCTACGCAAAGCGCGAGCAGTTTCTCCTCCCTTAATTCCCATGCCTACTGCTCTTGAGTGGTTGCCTTTCAGATTCAGCAGACAAATGAGCCCTTCTTCCCCACACAGGCTGCACAGGCCCATCTTGTGCCCTGCATGAGGCCGGACCCAATGGAGGGAAAAAAAATCTGTATGCAATCACATAATTACATATTAGCTACAGCTAACACAAGAGGTGAGAGTCTAGTTAAGGCTATCAAAGCAACTTTAAATCTGGAATTTCCTAACTTTTTCCACTCCAGCCCCTTCTGCATTAGAGAATTTGGCAGTCAAAGTCTCACAATTCTCCATTAAGCACAAATTTCAGTGAGATTTCGGAGGAGGGTCACAGGTTGATGATTTTCTGGGGGTCCAGAGAGAGGCAAACTAAGGGATTCACTGAATCCGCGAAATCTCTACACCAAATCAGGGAGCTGCAAGTGCTTTTGAACAAAGTGGCTGTAAGAATTCTTTCAAATGGCTAAACCATGGCATTTTTCCTTAATTGCATTTTCAGAACTGTCTAAACTAGTCTAGCTGAAAGTTTCCAGAAAAATTTTGCTTGAGACACCTGGCATGGAAAAATTCAGTCCAAGTAATTTAAAGCTGCAAAATTATAAGCAACTAAAAACAAAATCTTGTAATGGGAAATGTCAGGCAATTTTAGCTACTGATGATACTACCAGCTCTGTCTGTTACAGAGTGAAAAATAAAGAGAGACAAGAAGGAAAAAAAAGACAGACAGAATTATAAATGATAAAAGGAGAAAGTTTGCTTACTGGAAGAGGCGGGTTTTAAAAGATTTTTTGGATGTGAATAAAAGAACATTTGACAGATGAAGTCATGGAGACTATTTAATGTGTTAGAAGGCAGCACGAGTGAAGGCATAAAGCTGAGAGTAAGGGGAGGAAAAGAGCACGATAAAGCCATTGGAGGGTGTTCTTAGAAGGCAGATGCAAGAAGAAATGTACTGTAGTACAGAAATAGATAGTATCAGAGTTTTACTGTTATGATTATTAAGTAAAAGTAATAGTTGGAGCAACATCTGGCTTCACTTGGGATGCTGCTGTGCTTTCTTTTCAGGCAGGTGGATGAGAGCATGGCCTCCTTAAGAGAGATCCTATTTAAATGCAAGTTCTTGTAAGATATCAAGGGGAGGGACAGCCTGAACCCGCTTCTCATAAGTCATTGCTATGGTTCATTTGAAAATAAAATTTTTCCCAAAGTCCTTACTGCTACTAGTACTGCTGACTCCAGTGGAATCCAGCATGAAGCAGAAAACATCTCAAAGGCAGAATCAGACTTCCAGATTGTTTCTCAGATCCCAGTGCCCAATCCTGAATTATTTGACTTCTTTGAGGACTTCTGAAGATGTATGCACCACAGAGCCTGTGCCAGCTATCATTCTAAATCTTTTTTGACTTGGCAGGGTCCAGTCCTTCAACTCTTGAGAAGTGCTCTTTAATCATTCCAGAAGTCCTTTTGACTGAGGTCGGTCATGTTTAGTTTTGTGACAAAAGGTCTCAAGAACTAGCCTTTATTCTCCTTTGTTTTCCAAATGTAAAGGCTTTAGACTTAATTGAATATTGAATCTCCTGCTAGTTTTCATGGTGAAATATTGGCTCTTAACTCTTCTACCTGCAACTCAGGGCCAGGTTCTTCGAACTACATGCCACTTACAGAGCGCATTTTTCTCCACTTACATGCTAAGATCGTATTTATTTGGGAACTGCTTGGAAATCTGTCATTATGGTGCTTGTGACAGCTTGACAATGGCTGTTGCCATGGAAAAGCTTTGTGATGTTGTATAAATATATTCCTAGGTCAGAAGTGCTATGTATTTTTTGGACACGGATGTTAAAAGGAAAAAAGAATGACTAAACATTTAAAAAAGTAGAATAATAAAAAATAACAACAATAACTAACATTTGATACTATATTTCTGCCCAGTAACCAAACAAACTATTTCTCAAAGCATTTAATTTATTCTGTAACAATCCTGCTAGCAATGAAAGTTCATTTATTTCCAAGGTTCACCCCCATCCTTAAAATATTCTTATTACCAGTCATTTTGCAATATTGATGGCTCCTCTATTAATAGACTTGCAGACAAGGGAGCTATTATTCTTGCCCTCTATCTGTTATTCCATTAGGTAAGGCTGACATTCTCCGACTGCTCACAGTTCTATAACCTACCATGTGCTCAAGCCACTAACTAAAACTCATCCTCACATGTTGTTTTTGGTGAAAATTATGACTAGACAGGAAAAGAGACAACAAAAACACATAGACAAATACGAGAGAAATTTCATTATAGGTTTGCATCCAAAATAGCAATATTTTTTTGACTCAGACAGAAATGAGGAAGTGTCGGCACAACGATGTGGAAAGTCATCTGAGACTGTCTCTGCAGTTTGTCCCTGCTGATGACTGATGCCCTGTGTTTTAGTTCCAACTGTACCTTCCTGCCGACACAGAAAGAGTCTTTCCAGCCCTTTTCTGCTGTCTGCAACACAATGTTATTTATGCTTCTCATGAGGGGATTCTTAAGCATGGCCATGTCCAGGCCATCTTGAGCTGACATGACTTGTGGGTGTGAGCTTCCTTTCTTGGGTGCCAGCAGTAACTCCAGTCTCTCTCCTATATGTTTAAATACAGATGTTTTCCCAAGAAAATGTTCTGAAAGAGCATTCAGAGTGAAGGACAGAGAACAGGTTATAACCTTACCTTTGGAAAAGGCTGAGGCATAAGTACAAATCAGCACCGTGACTGGCGGTCTTGTCTCTTGCTGCCCTTGGGATTCATGAAGACCTGTGGGCTGGGGCTGCTGTCCCTCAGGGAGGTCAGACCCCACTGAAAGGCAGACTGGCTTTGTTTTACCCTTGTGAAAGGTGGTGTCTCAAAGGTTAGAGTCTCGACAGGGTGTAGCAGGAAGCAGCACAGTCAGCTGACTGTGGGTACCTGGCCTCCGTGTGCAGCACTGTGTCCTGATGAGTTTCTCCTGTTTTCCTAGACACAGCCGTGTCCCAGAGAAACAATTCACATGCTGAAGTTCAAGAGAAGAATGTGGCCGTGTGGCCCAACACCGCGGACCCCTGGACTTCATGTCTGACAGGGGAGCATGCAGTAAACTAGAAAAATCTTTGACCAGGTTTCTTCACCTGCTGCTGCTGGCTCTGCCTTCCCCACCAGGAAAAGCAGCCAGGAAAAGGTACTGTCCTTTGGTGCATTAGCCAAAAACAGATGTCCCACACCTTGCTGGGTTTCCTTAGTCATCTCTCAGGATATAAGTGGTTTGCAAAAATAGAATTATAGTCTTAAAAAAAAATAAAAATCATGTAGAATCACGAATCCTCCCAGTTTGCTCTGATCCATAGATGTTGTTGATTAGCCAGTTCTTTTTCCACCATAGGGACTCTCTCTGTTCTATTTCCTTCATAAGGGTTTTGGCTTCTGGGTTTTTTTTTGTTTGCTTAATTATATCACATCAAACTATGAAGTCTTGTTTTTGAAACCCTTAAACATCAAAATACCATGTATTTTTATTTAAAGTTCCCTGCCACTTGATCCTAATTTTTAAGTGCTAACTTAAAAGAAGAGGGAAATGTCTGAAAGCAGAGAAATGAGAATTGATCTATAGTTTGAATCCAAGCCACAAATATGCCATGAGAATATAGACACATGCACACAGTGCCATCAAGAAAAATATCCCAGCCCTCCCACACTTTTTACACATTACAACATATTAAAAAATATTTCTGGACATAGTGAAATATGTTTAAAAAAAACACACTAGAAAGTTGCAAGTACCTCCAGAATTTTCCACAGTCAAAGGCACAGAATTAAAAGCAGATTTTGCTCAGAAAAACTTCCATGGCAGTTCAGAAAATTAACTTTGATTTTTGGAAGCTGTGGTCTGCCAAAAAGAATGCAAATATAAGAGATGGAATCAACTTGCTACTACCTGCTCTAGTAGGAAAACAGCACACACATAATCAGAATTGAGCTACCATTGGGCAAACCAAGTCCACATCAGGTGCTTGTGTGCTGTGGAGTGCTAAAAGATAGGAATTTGACTGCACATTTCACCTCTTGGTATAGCACCCACTGTGGTGGTCACCAATTCACAAAAACATCCTTAAGTGCCATTTTAGACAAGAAAGAATGGGAGCCTTGGCTGGATAGCACCAAAGACCATGAATATGGGATGCTCCATGTATGTAGGCACACGTGTCAAAAGCTGGAAATAGAAGTGCCATTAAATCTGTCTAAATACCCTGGGAAACTGAGGTGTGGCATGACGTGCTCCATCAGTGCAGAGCTGCAGCTGCAAGGATGTGATTCACAGTGCTGTGGCCCATGTAGCAAGGGAAGGGTTTTGGCCCTCTTTGGAGAAGTGTTGTTATAAACAGCACTGCTCAGCAAATATACTGGAAACCTCCCTTGGTAATTTATCTTTCAGCTTGGTATCTGTGAAAGCTTTTAAGCAAAAGATTCTAAATAAGGAACCAAAAAATGTTGCTATTTCTCACCATAATTGTAAACTGAAAATAAGCACTTATACAACCTAGCCCAAATATTTAGTTAAAGAACAGGTTTATAACTAGGGATATCTTAAAATGTGTTTGAATTATTATATACACTACCTAAACAGTTAAACTGTCAGCTTAGAGTTTTGTATATCTACCTCATTAGCCTACCTCCAGGGCCTGTGGTAGGTGAATCTGCATTTTAAAATTTTGTATTTTTCCATGCTTTATGCATCCTGTAAAAAGCCTTGAGAACTTTATGAGGGATGTTGCATTAAAATGTGTGATTATAAATATGATTTAAATATCTGAAACATTACAGAGTGATTATTGTTCAATAAGGCAGCGTGCATAAAAGGGTTATCTGCATGCTGTGCTTAGGTTTTGACAATATAATGTAATGAATTGTTCAATATAGTTTGTATGCTATTTGTCTCTGTTTCCTCTCATACTCCAGAGATGTCTGATATGCAGGGCTCTAACAAGGCTATCATAAATTGTTGAACAACAAACAGCCCTTGAGATTTTTAGATAGTATGTGGTTAGTATGTAATCCATCTCGAGGAACTTGATTTAGTGCCACAAAGGAAGATCCTTGACAATGCTCAACATTGTTTTAAACTGCTGCTAAATCAATTACTACTTTTGGGAAATGGCACACTCCTTCCTCTCCCTGCTCCATGCCGGTGGCCTGGCTGCTCAAGGAGAGATTTAGGGAGCCATGCTACGGAGGCAGATGGGTTCCCTTGAAATCACTGAAGGAACCCACCTTGAAACAGTGATAAGTAGGGCCTCCTAAAATCTTCACTAAACTGCACAACTCCACTACCTTTTAGCTGGAATGTCTTAGCTCTACCAATTAATTAATTATGAAAAAAATGTGTCCTCTTGGATCGGTGCTGTGTCATGGAACAACAATACCCACACTTGCTGATAGCATTTGGTGCTTATGCAAAGATTTTTTTTGTTTAGAATATGCTGCATATATCTACTAATTTTCCCTTGCAACATTCCAGTGAGTTGGATAAGTGTTACTACCCCTTTACCCAGATAAGAAACACCAATTACTCAGGCAGTGTGAGGTGGTGGGGGGCCTCGTGGACCAAAGATGAATGGTCTCTTGAATACAATGATGTTACAAAGAGTGACCCAAAAAGTTAAAGACCAAGGCCATTTGTATTTCTTTAATGTTTTCTTCTGCTCCTCTGTTGAGGCAATCGCAGGGGACACCGAAGACAAAAGGAGAAGGGCACTTTATGTATCTAAGCTGTAACCTTGCCCTTCTGCTTTAGAGAAATAAATAAGGATTCCTAGGCAGTATTTTGTATATCCTGGGAGACTACAAGATGCAGTTATTACAACAATAATGTTCTGACATGTTTCAGAAGCTCTCACAGTCTCAAAAATATCACTCTCATTGTAAGAAAATAAGAGTAAAAAGAGGGAGAAAGGAGCCTGAGATCAAGGCAGAAGGGGGCAAATTGTGCAGGATTCATTACGGAATGCCACATGATCTAGTTTCCAAGGATTAATATATTTTCTTGATCTATACATTACAGATATCACGTCTCTGCCAGAGGGACTCTGCAAGCCTGCCTTCAAATTCACCATCCCTTTTAGTTTTTGGAGTTTTGCTCATCTTTCTTCAACTTCTGTCCATAAAGGGCTGCAGAGTAGTGGTCATCTCTTTTCCTCATGAACAGCCTTATGTCCCACTGATGCCACACCTTTCACACCATGAATATGATCAGGTATTGATCTTTAATCTACAGCATTGCTGGGAATGGCAGCCAGCTGTAGCTGTGAAGAACAACAACTGGCAGACACTCTGGTTAGTGTTGGCACTGGCCCTCTCTTACGAGATCCAAATTCCTGGGAACCAAATGTTCCTGTGATTCTGGCTTTCTCCTGCCAATAAAGCTTATGATACAAAGCTAATTGGCTTGTAACTTTTCTGGGAAATCTGGAAGGGAAATGGATAGGTTGCCTTTATTTATACACCGATATGCCAAGAATCTGCATTAAGATAAGGGGAAAAATATATACAGCAGTAGCCATAAAAAAGCCAGTGTTTACCCATCTTCACTATGAAGTGATTTCAGAGGCATATAAGTAGCTTTTATTTTATATTAGCTTAACAGGACTGTTAGAGTTTTTCAGCCCCTGTTATCTCTGTGAAGAATAAAGTCAGACACTTCATTGCAGAACAGTCTTTGTATAGGCTCCTTCAGGGAAGAGTTCATTTGGGGTTTGTGTCCCTTGTGCATCAAAGCTGTGGTCAGTCACCACCCAGAAAGTGAGAGCTAAAACCTGCTCTGAGAACAATGACTCCTATACCCATTGCTACGTATGTAAAGGGGGAGTTTGGGACTGAAGAATACCTTATTCATCTTGGCCTGCTTCCTCCTAGCCAGTCTACTCCTATTAGCCTACAGCTGATAGTAACAGCAGTAAAATTCACATCTTCCATGGACTAGAGGAGAAGAATTCTCCCAGCTTTAGAAAAGTTGCTTTAGATTTGGCTATCATGTTAGGATTGACTTTTGCTAAATAAAAAACCTGCAAGGACCATCTGATTTTGAATGCTCTTTAAGGCACTTCAAGGAAAGCAGTCATGAAAAGAGAGTTCCCGGTCAAGAGGCAAAACCACCCCCCAAAAAATAAAATCCTTGTAGGATAGAAGGAATTAAGATTAAAATTGGTTTGTAATGTTAGTGCCAAAAGCCAAACAAGCTACTACCGAAAGCTGGTGGGTGAAAAATCACTTTGTCCCATGAAAAGGTTTCTCCTCTTATGGGCCAGAATCTGTTTTCACCCATTTAACTGAGAGCAGAGATAGGATACGGTTCAGCAGATGTTTTGTTTTTATGGGACTTCCTGGAATGAGAAGAAAAGGATTCGAATTGTGGAAGAAGAAATTGTTTTTAATCTGTCCCCCTGAAGTGGCTGCACAAGGCCTGTTGACCAGATTGACAGAACCAGGGGAGTCACAGGTGGGACAGAGATGGGAGGACATGCCCATATAAATCATAGAGGGGCATGAAAGCAGGTAAGATCCAACTTGAAGTGTTTTCAGCTCCTCCTTCTGTTCACAACATACTACTGTTCTTATGCTATTACTAATTTCTCTCCTTCAAAAGCAACAGAGAGAAACAGAAGCAGCTCATCTACACCATGTGAGATTGAAGGGGTTAAAGTCATGCAATTCTACCATTCTTGATAGGTCTTTTATTTTCTTCTAGCTCATCTTTCCCTCAAAAGAATACAGACATTATTTTTACCTTAGGTGTATCTGCTTCACTTGTTTTACTTTTCAGACAGTTATCTGGCTGTAAGCCAGCACTGCAAAATCAAATCCTGCCATTTATTTTAGGATTTGCTTTTATTATTCTAGCCGGAATTTCATACTTTTTCATTTCTTATTACTCTATGTCATTCTTCCTTTTCTTTTTTTCTTTTTTTTTTTTTTTTCTCTTTTCTTTGTTAGCTTTGTTTGCTTTCTGTCACTCACTGTTTGGTAGCTCAACTATCAGAGCAGAATGAAGAAGCTACACGGCAGTTCAAGTTATAGATATATTCCTGTCACTTTCCTACCACTGAAAAATGCAAGCAGCAACCAGAAAGCCAGCAGATCTGTGGTAGGTCAGCAACTCAGAATCCAGTTCTTTGAGCTATGCCAAGTCACAAGGAATCTGCAATTGCAGATACAAGAGGCATTGGGCTTTAAAAAAAATACTCTGTTTATCAAAGATGAAAGCAATACAATAACAATGAGAATAAGAAGAATATGATGAAAAGCAAACAAGAAGCAGCCCAAGTTTCAGCCTGAGTGTAATATACACATAGATTCTTTTTATTCCTAAAAAGAGTGAAAAAAAAAAAACCTATTCATAACAGCTGGTCTCAACCCAAAAGTTTGTTTGGATCACTGAATCATGCCCTCATACTGTTTAGGAGTATACATAGCTGTCACTGAAATGATCCTGGAAAAATCCCCATCTACTGTTACGAATTTTTCTTCTCCTTTCTGCTAAACATATTTTGTTGTTAAAGATCTACAGGGAAATGAGAAACTCGTGGAGAAACAAAGGCCAATTTTCTAAAAATGGCCACTTAAAATTAGTTTGTTACACTTCCAGAGAAGCAGCCTGATTTTTCACAAAAGCTGGGCATCTGCCAGCTTCCAGTGTGCTCCGGGGGAAAAGCAGGGAGATGGAGACCCTCTGCAAACCTGCTGGGTGCCTACGTGCCGCCTCGGACAGCCGTGCTCCCACTGCCGCTCGCTGCCTGTGCTGCTCTGAGGATTAATGGTAAATCCAAGTTAAAGCTTCCACTTCGAACATTTTTGTCCCAGCTTTTCCTGTGGTCCAGCTGCCCACAGGAGTTCTGTCCCTCTTTGTATCATTGCCCTGTACCTGCCAGATGAGACAGAGACTCTCAGCTGGAGCACCAGCCGAGGGTGAGTGTAGGGTGTTGCATACAGTTTTCCATAGGAAATAGGGTCATCTCATCTAGGAATGTTTTGGTTGTTGGAATATTTCTGATATCCCCAAGTTTTCCCTTAGTTCTCCTTGATTTCCCATTATTTCCCTGTCTTTCCAAGATGCTTTCCCTTCTCTAGTTGTTGGAAATCTCTTTGCAAGTGTATAGCAGATGCAGCACCTGCCTTTCAGACCCCCTTTCTGACCATATAATATCCCACTTACATGGAGGCAATGAAACCTATGACTTTGTTGCTTGGGCCTTCCAAGATTTAATCCCTCTGGAATAATTTGCCCTTCTTATGAGTACAAAAAAAGCCACCAACCTCTGCAGTTTTCCCTATGTCTTCAGAGAGGGAAAAAAAAGGGGTTGAGACAAAAATAGTAAAGGTATTTTAGCCATTGTGTAGCTTTGCAGGCAGTTTGGTGGAAATTTGCTGTGGCCCAGGAAGATAGGAGCATCCTTTGCCAAGGTAGTACAGCTGGAGGAATGCTACAGCCACTTCTCCACCAGACAATCCTGTCACCACCAGAGATGGCCCCTCCGGTATTTGATATGGCATTGCTAGCCAGACAATACTGCCACAAGGAAAGCCCCTCACAAACGGGTCACTTATTCCCAAGCATCCCGCACAATAACAGCACACTGTGCTCCTGGGGCATCCCATCAGTTCTTCTGGTGATGAGCTGCTGCCTCCCGTCCACTTGTAAAATTGAATAACCTGTACATGTATGTATGTGTGCCACTCCACTCCCTGACTTTCCCTGGATTATTAACTCATAACTCTTAATCAGGGAAATCTGCCTCTGGACAGTTTTGTAAGCAGACAAGGGCGGTGCTTTCTGTCCCGCACTTCCTGACCTTATGTGCCAGTGTAATATGCAGAAGTATGTCAAATGCCATTTAATCTTCATAATCCAAGCAGATTATATTCATAACTTCACCTCTATCTGCTCACAGCATTATCTCCTTTCAAAAATATCACACAGCCTTTTTTAGCCAAGATTCACCCTTTACAAGAAGGATTTATTTTTAGTGGCCAGTTCTGACATCCCACCCGCACCAGGGCAGGCCAATGCACCATACAGAGCTCCACGTTCCAGGTGTACTCTTCCCAAAGTGCAACATGGCAATAATATTTGGATTTCTTAAATCTGCAGTAGCTGAAAGCAGAAGTGTGAAACACCAATTAGTCTCCCAGTTATTATTTTAACAAAGTAGAGTATTTGCACTGTTATTTAGAGAGGTTGGAGCTCAGCTCCAGGCCCCAGCTGTTCATTCCTACTGCGGCAAGGCGAGGCCACTACAATGAGCTGTGGCGACACAAACACACTTGTTTACGCTTGGCACACACTGAGAGTGTGAAGCCTTGTCAGGGAGGAAGAGGTCAGGAGATCAGCAGAAATGGTGAGGGAGGATGTGTGCTGCCTGCAGATGTGCCTTGCTCCTCCTTGCCTGGCAGGACAGCCACTCTTGCAGGTCTCCACCTGCAGCCACGTGCTCCTCCAGAGCTTCCGCCTCCTCCTTGGTCCCAGTGTCAAATCAGTTGTCTCTGTGGTCTGTTTTAATTGAGGAGGCAAATAACTCCAGCAGAGGGGGTAGGAAAGCAGCAGGAGGAAGAAAGACAAAAGACTGGGGGGTTTTCCCCTCAGTGCCTTTGTTTTTTTACCAAATGACTGCCAGTCATGCTTCCACAACAAAATTAACCATCCCCATTAAGAACATTTCTGGGGTGAAATAGGAAACTTGTCATTGAGTTCAACTGCTGCAGGTCCAAGTTCTGAAAGCTCTCACATCCTATTCCTTTTGGTTTTCTCATGTACTTAATCCTTGCTGTGAACTGAATGAGGCAATGATCCTACAGAAAATAATGTATTATCACATAATTGCAGATTGCATTATATGGTATATTCATTATGGGGGCTAAACTGAGGTTACACAGGCAGCCTTAATTCTGGCATCTCCTAGCTTTTTAACGTTTGACTTTACATCCTTTATGATGGCCTTTGAATGAAGTTTGCAGTTGTAACTAATGATTAATTTTGATGTAATTATTACAACTTCCCATTGGTATCTCATGGAGAATTTCACGGCTGTGTCCTTCATAAACAATGAGGCCAGAAATTTGCCTGTCTGCATGTTTAAGTTGCAGAGTTTTCCTCAACATTTTTTAAAGAGCTTTGATAACTTTGGACAGCCCTGTCACTGCAATTCTTTCACAGTGATTCAATAATGAGCTGCATCATTCAAAATAGGAGCTGGGCGACTGATTTGGGTGGCCCAAAGTTAGAATATGCCCTTCATGAACGTGACAGACATATATAGATATAGATATGCATATAATTATTTTTATTCTTTTTTTGCAGATACTTACATCTGTCTGCTGCATCCTTTTATCTCTTTTTACTGTCACTGCTGTTTGGTGGTTTCTTGCACCAAATCTAGTATTGAAGTGCAGAGCTCTGAAGCAGTTTAAAACCTGCTCTGTTCTTACGAATAATTATCATTGTAACAAAAAGCTCATATCCCATTTTCAAAGCAGCAAAAGTGCTGGGGATTTCAATTTACACATGTTCAGAAATTCTTAGGGTTTGGATCTATATTTAACGGTGGGCATAAAGGTCATCCTACTGACTTCAAGGTTTCCAAAGGGAAGTTATTCTAGAAGAAATATTTTGAAATCACTTCAAGAGACTCTAATTTGAGACCATATCACATCCCATTCAGTCCCTGGCCCTGTAGTTGTCCTAGTTCAGTAGGTGGGACCAGTTATCACTGTGTGGGAGTGATTAAAGCTGTATATTCTACCCCCATCTATTCATTTCCCAAGGACAATGGACCATTTGCAGCCGCTCCTCAGGGAGGTGTTAGCACCTT
>JAWWEW010000041.1:73041941-73211794 GCA_035583185.1 Anabacerthia variegaticeps
AAACTGTAATTCTGACTTACAATATCTCTCGTGGTAGGTCCATTTCTCCTGCTAGTTTGCTTTTAAACCAGCACAGTAGTAAAAAAAAAATACAATATACACCATTAATACTCCACTGCAGTAATATGTAGGATAACAAGGTGCATATGTATGATGCACGAAGCAAAATATCTCAGCTATGTAGCTGTCAAATTAAACTTTGTACTCCCAACTCTATTGTCCCCTACTCCCACAATTATTAAAAGAAAAAAAAAAACAGAATATAAGGAGAGAGCATTAATGCTCATGTCATATTAAGTTACAACTGTGCTATTTGTAGTTTATAGTAGATAATGTTACAGAAGACAATAATTTCACCACCTGCTGGAGAAAGTAATTAGAGGAGAGTAGTATTCAATAGCTGGTTTACTTTGCCACACATTTTTCATTGATGATACATTAGACTGTAAAAATGTTTACTTTGAATTACATACAAAATAAACCCATAAAATTTCAAATAACTTTGATTTCAGGCACTGCAAAATTTGCAGAAATTCCAAGCAGATACACTTTGCAGCAATTCAAAAGACAGTCTAGCAGAAACTTACAGTCTTGAGATATACTAAATATGACTTAAAAATCTTACTTTCTGTGTTTGACTAGTTATGAAAGTATTAACCTACCTTTAGAATAATTTTGCCTGCAGACCATCCCCAGTAACAAAACTTTGGCTTTGTCAGCATTTCCATTGTTACTTTTAAGCCAAGTTTCCAGTGGTTTCAAAATTCATTCATAGCAATGTTACTGCAGATTAGGAATGAAGGCAAAATGTCCTGTTCCTGTACCACTTCTTCAGACATTATTGTCATTCAAATTGGTGCTATTGCCATTGAATTGGCCTGGTCAGACCTCCAAATACACCAATAACCTGGGATTTGAGTCATAATTTAGCAGAAATCTCTTTCCATCTTTATTTTTATAAGCAATCATAACTTCTGCTCAAGTCAGGAACATAATAAAATGAACAATCAATCTTTTCCTCCATGGGTTGGCTGTTCAAATCTAGAAAATTTCACTCTGACTAGAAATAAATCACAAATATTTGGAAAATTTGAAATTATTTATTTGGATTCTGCTCCAAAATGTGAAAGTGGCTTTTCACTGTCCTGCTTGATTTCACCAAATGTTTTCATCATTTTGTCCAAGAGGAATGATCTGAAGTACGTTTAGTGATCTGTGATGTGGACATTGAGGAACTATGGAGTGCAAGGTAAGGCTGGTGAAGGTACTGCTGCCCTTTGAACAAGCAACAGACAAAACCACAGCCAAACCTTTCTCAAACTGGAAATGCCTGTGCCAGACTTTCAAAGCATGGCACAGCCACCTGACCCCAGGCACTGCCCACACCTCCGGTCACCCAGAAGTGTGGCAAGAGGGATATGAGTCATGAAAGAGTTATGTTGTGAAGGAGAATGTGTTGAAACCAAACCACTTAAGTTTTGACAAAATGTCCAAGAAGACGTTTTCCTTGGTCCAAAACACGGGAAAAGGAGAGGAGAGGCAGAGGGGAGGGAAAAATCCCCAAACCTTTCCTGACAGCAGCTGCTGTGCTAACTATTGGAATATTGTAGAATTGCAAAATGGCTTGGGTTGGAAGGGACCTTAAAGATCATCTAGTTACAACTTTCCTGCTATGGGCAGGGACACCTTCCACTAGACCAGGTTGCTCAGAGCCCCATCCAGCCTGGCATTCAACACTCCCAGAGATGGGGCATCCACCCCTTCTCTGGGCAACCTGTTCCAGTGCCACACCACCCTCACCGTAAAGAATTTCTTCCCAATATCTAATCTAAACCTACTCTCTGTCAGTTTGAAACCATTTTGCCTTGTCCTATCACTACATGCTCTTCTAAATAGTCTCCTTCCATCTTTCTTGTAGATTCCCTTCAAGTACTGGAAAGCCCCAGTTAGGTCACCCTGAGGTCCTCTCTTCTCCAGACTGAACAATCCCAATTCTCTCAGCTTTTCCTCATAGGAGAGGTGCTCCATCCCTCTAATCAACTTGGTGGCCTCCTCTAAACCTGCTCCAACAGGCTGATGTCCTTCCTGTGCTGGGGACACCAGAGCTGGATGCATCACTGCAGATGCAATCATCTTTAATAAATCTCTGCTAAATAAACCATGAACAAAGTGGAGAGTCCTGTTGTTGCCACCTTTAATAATACTTTTTAAAGGAATATTGATCCATTTATTCTTATTTAGATACAATAATCTTCTGTGACTGGTAGTTTAGAAGTTGCAATTTTATTCTTAATGACTGCTCAGCAATTATATATGAATTTATAATTCTTTTTGCATGGTGAGACTTCATCTATTCATTCTTTGGAAATATTTTTAATAAAAATGTGGAAAAAATGCCGTGAAGAAAGAGAAGATTCTTTACCCCTGACCAAGCACACTAAATGTACTGTAAGGAGCACACAAGGCAGTAGGTGTATACTCCTAAAGGCACCAATTTCTTCCTCATTTAAATCTTCATTAAAAAACTTTTGTAGAGCTCTTCCTCAATCTTCTTTAGTATAGCTTTGCTAAATACACAGCCCAAGCACTTGGGGTCACTCTCATGATTTATGCATGATTTGATGTGACACAGACAGGATGGACTTCCCTAGATGTCAGGACAGCTTTGGATGGTTCAGATTCCCTTTGGCATCAGTTAGACAACTGGTCAATGCTGCAGAGCTCAACACAAGGGAGTTAACGGAGATTATCTTCAAATTCCAGCTTGAGAGTATGCACACAGTGTCTTTTGGGAAAAGGAGTCTATATGCTGGGAACCTGAAGGAAACCCCCTTACCCCAGCTGGCACAAAAATGTTGGTAAAAGCATTCACTGATACTGCTTGTTGCACTTTTGGCAAAAGACAGCACATGATTTTTTTTTAATTGCAGAAAGAAATCTATTTGTCCTGTGTTTGCCCAAGCTTAGGGAAGGTTTGTTAATAATTGTACTCTCCTTGCAACTGCTTTAAGGCTCCTGACTTTCCTCCACTGCTGAAACTGCTAAAAGCACAGAAAAGGCTTGCAGACTTTGTGCACAGTTTCTTGCTTCCTTATTTCAGTGTTGTCCTGTGTTTTCCTGACTGCAGTGGAACTCACTTACATCCACAGTCCAACCTGTACATACATAGGACAAGAAAAAGCTGTCTGTGAAAGTGTTATTACAATGAAAATTTGTCTTTGGAAGTGATTATGTCTTATTTGTCCTCACCATTTGAAACACGGAGTACACACAGAGGACAGATCTCATGGGAAATGGAGAACAGTTGTTTCACAGCTTATCTCTGCAATTCTTTTTCCACCATTTCTTAGCAAAGAATTCAGTAGGGTTTGACTACCAATGCCCTACCCAAATATTTCCTCCTGTTGGATGCTGTACCCAGATTTATATCTTTAACATTAATTCTTATGCTGGATTCCCTGCTGTTTCTCTCAGACCTTTTGTGGTATCTCTCAGGATATCACGAAAAGTCCACTCGTTCTGCAGCTTTCTGCACTGCCAGGAGGGCTAATCATGGGACATGCTCTGCAAATGTCATATTAACCATTCATTTCACAGAAATGCAGACAGATGGCCTGAGGATCATTTCTTCAGGGTCCACATTTTGTTTTTCTCCCTGTACCTAAAGTTGCTGTGCTTGTTTTTTCATAGTTTTTCCATATTGCCAGCTCTCAGGAACAGGATCTACGTGGGCATGACAGTCCTTCTCTGATATCTAGTTCTCTGCTTTGAGCAACAGTCAAGTTTCAGGATGAATTCCTGTCTGCTCAGAAGACGTGTGTCTCTCCCAAGATCTTAGTAATACCTGTTTGATGTCTGAAACATTCAAAATTTCTGTTTGGACAACTGGTCATAACATTTCTATGAAGACAAGTCATTATTAATACAGTATCTTCTTCAAAACCGTGTATGCTTGCTTCAATATGTGCTTTCAGCAGCTATCTCTAGGCCACCTACACTGCTTTGCAAGCCAGCTGACCAGCTGTCAAATAGACAAACCTGTCCAATTAACACTATTTTTGTATATCCAACCATCCTCAAGAACAGCAAGTACACATTCAACATCTGCTCAGTCTCAGTGAATCCTACGTACCTAAAAATGTGCTTGAGTTGAATTGCAATTAGCAAGTTGTATTATGTTTCTCTACTGTGGTACTTACTGACTGCCCTTGATGTGATAGTAAATCCCTTTGCATCTTCGAATCTTTATTTATTGTCTCCTCAATGGTATAATATGTTGGGGTTTTCCCCCCTCAAATAATTCCAGGGAACCAATCTAAACCAAGAATTCTCCACATTTACAGTAGAGTGGGGTAAATGGATAGCAAATAATAGACGACTCATTTGTACGTGGCAGATTGGCAAGTACATGAAAAAGTCCACAAACAGCATTTCAAAGCAGTGTCAAAGTACTCAAAGGTTGTTTAAGCGTGTGAGAAGTATCCAAACCAGGCTCTCCAAGTACTGCAATCCTTTGTCCTTCACATGACACTACTGACTCTTCTGGTGTTCCCTATTGCTCTTCAAAGCACTACCCAGGGGCTTTTCTTTGCTGTTACCTCGTGAAGAGAGGCTGAGAAGCAGTGATGTGTCTTCTCTGCGCACTGTCTCCTCAAGTCTATCAGCATCATCACAAGCCAGGACACCATACACATGGCAGACAATGCAGCAGCTCCTTTGCTGAGGCTGATTGTAGCTTATAGATGAAAAGGACTGTATCAGCCTCCTTAGTTTGAAATTTGCCACTTCGGAGTCAAATAAGCTCCACATTGCCTCTTAAAGACTGAACAATAAATAGCAGCAGAATGAGCTTTGGTGGATGGATTTCTTTCAGCAGGTAACTGCATAAACTAAATCTTGGCAGCACAACTTCAAGTGAGTGAAGTATTATGGTTGATGGGTTTAAATCTTTCTTCTGCTAATGCTGTGCAGGAAAGACTGTGACTGAAATAGGTATAATTAGTGAACCGTGATTGAATTCTCAGCATCAAGAAGACAACAACTCTTTCACAGTTTCTACTTTGATGTCATCTCTCATCTGTAAAGCTGTTCTACTCAGAACCACTTGAAGGTATTTTTCTTTTGAATTGGCTGCTTTAGACTGTCTTTAGTGCTAGATTATCTGTGTCAGGTTTATCACAAGCTGTCTGGATAGAGGATGATTTTTCTTTTCAAGGTAAAACACAGCGCTCTTCTAAATCCTGCTTCCAGTTTATGATGAAGGTGCTTCTTGGTTGAATCTTCTGTTGCTGGTTTCCAAATACCCAGAATCTGGATCAACAATCTTACAATTTTCTGCACCGCTATTTTTGTTTTATTTACACTTCACAGTAACAACTTGGGTGATAATGACTTGCTACAGTCACTGTCTCTCTGCTGACAAGAGCAAAGATCTGTCATCATCTTCTATCTAGTAGCATTTTGCACTTTTGAATCTGCATGTAGTGTATTACCAGCACTTCACAAGTCCTTAGTCTCAAGCACTTGTTTGTTGTTTTTTGTTTTGTTTTTTTTTTTTCTGGAAAAGATACTATTCACCTTATATGTTGCTCTTCCACTTGGAGCTTTTCTTGGTGACTTCCCCAGCAGGATCTTCCAAGTCAGGGAGCTGAGCTGTTTTTTGTTCTTTTGATGTAATAATATGCAAAAGGCCTTCCTTATAACTATGCTGCAGAATTGCTGATAACGTATGTGATATTTCATCAGCTGCCATAACCACACCTTGAATATTGAGGAAATCTATTCCATGATTTTATGTCCTAAAATGCTATTAGATTGGCACCCAGGTTTCTGAATTGCACATTGCGCATGTGCGTGCTTGGAAAGGTGCTGACTGGTACCTCCTTATTTTTCAGTTCTCTCTACCTTTGCCTCAGAACTGTAATGAAAACTGCATGAATTTGTGCATGATGAACAAAAATTCAGCAGCATTATGGAAGTAGGAGCACTAGTAGCAGGCATACAGAATGATTGATGTTGTGATACCCAAATTTCATTTCAATGTTTATTCTGGGAAAGCTGCTCATGCAGAAAAGTTACCAAATATAAAAAAACATATAGTAAACATAGAAATGCACATTCCTGACTCAGACATTGACCCCTCCCTGATGTGATACACCTTGGCTCATGGATGAAATGATGAGACTCTGAGTGGGTATACAGATTGGAGTCATACAGTTAATAGGATACACTTCCTGTTTGTCTCTGAGAAAAATAATCTATAATTTTCTGCTGAGGATCCTTTAAACGAAGCTTTGACATCTAATTAGTTATTTTCTTTTTAAATATCATCTTTTGTCTTTGGAGTATTCTATTGTCCCTGTGAAATGCAAGAAATCTTGCAGATCTAGAAGCTTTGTGAATGAGGGAAATAATTAAATGAGGTCACCATGTTGATGTTTTGTAGCACGACATGAAACTAACACCCACTTCTTGTTTTTTAAGTGCTAAAAAAATCCTTAATCTAATTAGTTTCTTTTATCTGGCAAGCAAAGATACCTCCTCTATCGCTTTCTTGCAAATGCGACACCTTGAAGATCAGTCCCTCCGTGAGGGACTGTATTAGGCTAGCTAATTGAAATAAGGCAAGAGAACCTGAAATCAGCCTGTCTCTCTGCTGCAAGCAGTGGTTTGCACTTAAACCTTCTGGTACTGGCAGAAAGGGCAGCCCAGGTGAAAATCTCCAAGAACCTTTGAATCATTTGCTTACACGTAAAACAAAATTTAGTTGTGCATTGGAATCAGGTGACAGTGATCTGGATAAACTAATTCTTTGTCTATGTAATTTAGCAAAATGTAAGGAGCTAAGCATCAAAATGAAGAGGAAAGAGCTGGCTGTGTGAGGCCACAGAAAAGCTTGAAGGCAAATTTGTGTGGAGTTTACACATTATTCTGGAAAACCAGCACTAGGCATTGCATACCCACACGAAAGAAAGTCCCTGCCTTAATTTTAAATCTCCACACTTCAGGAGTGATTGCCACCAGGTCAGAGATTAAATGCATCTTTTCCTGCCAGGTGCAGCTCTCTTCACCCTCCTCACTGAGCTCAAGCTGCTCCGACAGCCTCCCCGCTTCCCTCATCTGGTTTTCTCCAGTTTTTATAATTTTCCTTCTGCTCCTCCTTTTCATGGGCCTATTTGGAGGGCTGGGGAAACATAAAGGGTTGAGTTTCCCTCTCTGCCTGGGCATCCAGGTGTCCTCTCCTCCACAGCAGGCTGGCAGCAGGAGAGCAGAGGGTTCCAGCAACCTGAGGGGATGAGAGGAATAGGCAGAGTTGGAGGGTTAATCCTGGTGTTTCAGGGAGCTTTGCTGTGATGGTGAGCAAATAAAAAAATCAAATTTTAAAAAATGGTAAAAGTTGCTTCCCCAGCACTGCATGCATTTGTGCAACTGGCAATGCTGGTACTTTGAAATTATTCTATACTGTTGTGATAAGGATTTACCAACTCTACATTTTAGCCGTGACTAGAGACTAGATGTCTCAGAATATGTCTTTTTTGGGGTTTTTGCTGGCTTGGGGAAATCTAAAATTCCACTGCAAGTATCCAAATTTAATATGAGTTTCCATTATTAGTAAGTATAACTTTTAGCTTTTTCTCTCTTGCACGATGAAATTCACCTCTCCACTGAAAACCCACCAAATTCCAAATTTGTTCACATGTTTGGTGCCAAGAAAACACAGACTAAGGTTTGGAGGCTAGAATGAAACTTGCAATGCTATCAGAGCACAGAGCTGAGCGCAGCAGCATAACAGCTTGAGACGAGGCTCCTGATTCAAACACATTATTAACACAAGCACGTCAATTACCCATACCCACAACACTGAAAATCTGCAGCCGACCTTTGCTGCCATTAAGCCCAACCTTCAAAATTATCTGTACAGGTATCATCATAAAGATCATGGGACATGTACATGGACAATGCCACTTAGTCCCTGAAGTCCAAAGCTAAGGGAAGTAGCAACGTTACATTAAAAAAAAATACACCATGAAAACAAATGTTTCCCAACTCCAAGCACCCACTGTCCACTTGCCCCACACCTGACACCACCTTGGTAGCTGGGGCAGAAAGCTCTTGGCAGTGCCACGGAGGGATTAGCCCTGAGGTGCAGCTGCAGACAGACAGACAGGCAGACAGACAGACAGACAGACGCTGCCTGGGAACCGCTGCTGCGCGGGCGCCTTATCCCACTGCGCGCCGGGAGCCGCAAAACTACTGCGGCATGGAAGGATGGGTATGGAATAACAGATTCCTCCTGCTGCTCTGGTGGCTGTCACATTTCACACCATACCTCTCTCCTTTTCACAGGCACTCTGGCTGGATTAAATGGATTAAGAACTGGTTGATAAATATGAATGGAGTTGCAAGTTGATGTGGAAAAAGGTTTTCACTGTTTCTTTCTCTATGAATGAATCATGAAGGGAAATTTCTTCAAGTGCATTAGAAATTAATTCCTAGAGACTCGTTTTTTCTCCTCAGGCTGAAAAACCGAAGAGCCAAATTTTTTAAAGGGAAAAAAAAAGAAAGGCATTTTAATTTATCTGAGAATCTTTTGCTTTAAACTCTAACTTCCAAGTGCAGTATTCACTATGCAGATTATTTACACAAAACAACAGTACTATCCATTTCAGCTAAAAGGATCCATTTACAGTAGAAAAAAATCAGATTTGATAGCATGCCTTTGCTGTCTCAAATGACTACAACTGATCAAGTCTCCCCAGTGCTGTGCAGCATGCTTTCGGTGGTCTAAATCTGAGATGAATTGATGCTAAGGATCTTGGCTGTAGTTTTTGTAATTTTATGGTTTTTCAATAACAGGCTGCTGTCCCAAAGTTTGAAAATGTTGTTTTACACTGCTCATAAATTGACTGTAGATCTTATTTATAATCACAAACTTCTGAAAGTCCCTAGTACATGCAAAGAAACTCACATGGTATGAGCAAAATCTTGGGAACTTTAGGTCTGATTATCTAAGAAAATGGGGCTTATCACGTTGTCCCATATATGAATCTGTTCAGCTGTTTGTCTGTCACTACCCCCACAACTCTCTCCAATAAGTTTTGAACACGTTACCTACTGTCAGCCTGATCTGTCAAAAGTCTTAAAGATCGTGAGATTGTGAAAATCAGCAGCAGAGTAAAGGAGCCATCACTGACTGCCAGATACCTCAAAGACTTCTCTTTTGCATACTGTGAATAGCATGGCATAGCTACTGAGACAAAGGGAAACACATATACAGGCCAGGCAGGCATCAAACCTGATCCTATACACCCAACCATCCTTTGAACACCAGGGAAAAAGAGAGAGGGAGGGCACATCAAGGTAACTGTGGACATTACATGTGCCCAGTAATGAGAAATGAAAATACACAGAGAATATGGGACAG
The DNA here is from genome assembly GCA_035583185.1 of Anabacerthia variegaticeps. Lineage (NCBI taxonomy): Eukaryota > Metazoa > Chordata > Aves > Passeriformes > Furnariidae > Anabacerthia > Anabacerthia variegaticeps. Next base: position 73,051,366 of record JAWWEW010000041.1, read on the forward strand.
CAACAAGATCCTTGGGGCAGGGAGCACAGAGGCTTTCAGGAGGCCTGGGGATGTTTGAGTAGCAGGGAGTAGTTTCTTGAGAGAAGGGGATACTCTGCGGGGTTTTTTGGTGGGGAATGCAGGTCAGTGTACACACTTTTATATAGTGTACACTTTATAAAACTAGGGTTTGCTATTCTTTGGCTCACTATATTTGCTTGAAGGGAGGCAAAAGGTTTCCAACTTTTTAATTCCTTTAAACTGTCTGACTATAGTAGCTCCAGGCTTCAGTGGCAAGGAAGCCTACTCCAGAACATTTTAGTCCTGGCTGGAAACCAGCACTTGTGGAAGTCTCACAAGGAATCCTCCTGTAATATTTTTGTTTGATACAGCAGATATGAAAAAAACTGAAACAAATCAGAAATAGCCGCAAACAGTCTGATGACCGTACAGATGGCCTGGAGTCACCTGTGGGATGGCCTTCTGCCCCTTCCTCAGAGCAGTGTGGTTTCAGCAGAGACCACTCACACAACCAAACACCAACTGTTGGAGGAAGAGCAGTGCCCATATACAACCTGACTCTTGGAGCTTGAGTTCTACAGCTGTGCTTGCACTGGGGAAAGCCTTGACCCTGATGGTGATGTGTCTCCTACCAAATCTGCTGGCAATTGCCACTTACCTGCACCATCAAAGCTGGAAACAGGGGCAGGTGTGAAGCCTGGAGCAGTGTCAGTCAACAATCCAGGCTGAATTACCTAACCAATTTTCTTCTGAGGTTTGCTCAAAATAGTTTTGACATTAATGTTATACCCAGGACCAAACCTCAGTAATAAGGACGAAAGGCGTTAGTGGCAAACACGGCCCTCGTGCGGCACATGCTGATAAAACAAAAATACTGGTGCACACAGAACTGCAGCTTGACAAGGGATGTGTATAGATGCCTCTCTTCCATATGTTGCCACACAGGAGGGAATTCAAAGTGCGCAGAGCAAGTAAGCTATTTGAAGATTTGGAGTGTGATGCATTGCACAGAGCAGCACTTCAGTGAAGAGGCCAGCGGAGGAAAAGCGAGTCAGGCTGCGGATTTGTATCATACTAGACAGTCTGCAGGAAGTCCAGCTTGGACACTCAGTGCTCTCTCACATTACTGAGAGAAAGGAGAGCTCACCAAGGCAATTCAAGCGTAGCAGCTAATGCGATAGGAGAGCAGTAAACCCTTATCCTTGCTTTCTTCCCAGTAACAAGTCTGTGTAGTTATATCCTTAATGTGCTTTAGATAGAGTAAGCCACAATGCAATTAGGATGTCCATATGGAGAGTCAGTGCAGCATAGCTAGTACACTGTAAATTCATATCCTCGCTTACTGAGAATTAATTATCTTGTAGACAAGCCATGTGTCAGTGAAATCCATTTATTACTGTATAGGATGTGTGGTCTTCTAGGAAGGCTGGCCCAAAAGAAATGGGGGACTGAAACTATGATTGGCAAAGGAAATACGTTGGTAGGAAATGCAGTTTTATGCCAAGTCAGCTGATTTAAAACAATCTGGCTTGGTTTTCAGACCCACTTTCCCCCAATATTCTAATCTCGGTCAAACAAAGTAAAATGAAAAAAGAAATTCTTTGTTTTGATTTTCTATAGAAAAAATATACTTTTAAAATTCAAATTAAAATTTTTATTTGGAATGTTTTCAGTGTATCTTTCACTTGTGGAAAATTATTCTTCCGAAAAAATAACATTTCTATAGACATTTTTTATTTGGTTTCACTTGTCTGACTTGTTCAAACTTGTATCTGTTATACCTTCACAGAAGTCAACAAAGTTGAACCAGAATGAATAATTCTCTTACACAACATGCTTTGCAGGAATTACAGCCTTTTATTCCTCCCTGTAATCAAAGTATCACTGGAAGTAAATCTGCATCGCCATTGCACCTATATGACAAAAATTGTCTTAAGAATTCTTGGGATTTGAAAACTAGGTCAGTCAATTGTCCAAAAATAATAATAAAAAAGAAACAGAGAAGAACTGTTTGGAACAAATCCATATTTCAAACTTCAGTGATACTACTCTTGAGGTAGTCAGGCTTGGGTATAGTTAATAAACCTTTGAGATGGAGATTGGGTTGCGTGTCTCTTATCTTCATTCTCTCTGATTTTAGAAAAACATATGCATGTGTCAGGGCACCTCGTTGTTCCTCTGATGATTTATCATATCTTTGTGGGATGGTTTTGTTTCCCACTATGAAATGCAAATTTAGCTTGCAGTGCTCCTGCTGTCTGTACAAAGGTTAAAAAGATATATAGATATACATTTAATGCTATTCTTGCTACTTTAAGAATTGGCTTTGAGTGATGATTCTAGCACAATAAAGATTTTTCACTGTCTACATTTTCTGATTTTAGTTGAGTTTTTTTTTTTTAATTACTTTTTCTGAAACTTTGCAGTTTGGATTGTATAAGCATAGCCCAGTTGCTGACAGACCAACTCACGGGTACAGCTGGTGCCAAGAAACCGCAGTCATGAACATTTGGGCATTGCTCTGAGGTGTCATGGAGGCAAGACCGCAAATACATTATCCCCCAAAATAATAATGTCAGCATATGTATTCAGGGTTGCGGGCACTATTGACAGCAGAAGGTTTATAATCCTCATGTGAGCAATCAGCTGAACTGTTGAAAGTACATTGAGTGTTTGGTGCCTCAGTAAAACTCACATATGATAGAACAGGTGACTTCTTGCTCTTTCAGCCTCTCCCACTACTCCAGCTGCCCCCATGCAAGTCACTGAAACGAAACACCATCCTCAGAATCCCTGTGGAGCCATGACTGGGCATCTACCTAAGGTTCAACTCAGCTCTTAAGCAGCTGGACATTAAATACACATGACTTTAAGCTCTTAGATCTAGACTTCTTCACTGACACCTATGACTCTAAGCTTCTAGGTCTAGACTTTTTCACTGATGGTATTTCCCAAATGCCAACCCTTTGTCTCACTGAAGTGAAGCCCAATTCATAATGAAGTGTACAGTCCTCCCTACAATTCATAATTAATTTTCTCATGCAGGAGACAGAACAGGTAATGAAGTGTTGACATTTGCATCAGCAGTGCTAAGGTCTCGCTGAGATCAGAGGACCACACCAGAATTTTTTTGGTTGTGATGAAAAGTGGAAGCTAAATTCTGAGTATTGAAAAGCTAGATCAAAAAAAGGTTCTTACGCATCCTACAACTATCCTGTGAACCAACCTGAGCACAGATTCTTTGTGTATTGGCTGGTCATATATGTCCAATTTTCCCCATTCTATCCCTTGCAGATTCCATGCCAGTGAATGGAGATTTATTTTTTTTGGGGTTGGTTTCCATTGCTCCAGAGTGGGTTTCACACTAGTCTTGCTCTTTACTTTCTCAACAGATAAAAACTGCTTACCATTTTATTTCTCTTACAAGATGTCTACTGGTAGCATTAATTATTAATCTGTTCTTTTATGTTTTTTTTCCTCTCTGACTCATTTTAACACTTACCAGCTCTAAGTTCTGGTTCTCCCAAAAATCTTGAAAATGCAGAAAAAAATTCATTTCTCCTAAATCTGAATCCTTTGCTTTGTAACTTGTTATTAAAATAGTATACACCACAACTTAATCTAGGAGGGCAAGTATGTTTTATGAGTATGCCTTGACTTGCTACTGTCTGAGTCTGACATTAAAAATGTTCCACTCTATTACAAAATCTTGTCATGTTATGCCTATAACAATCACTTTCACAAACATTTAAAAATGAGAAGTCTAAAATTAGGCACCTACTGGCACAACTAATATGAAAGGAAATCCAGTCCCAAATCTTTTTTTTAGCAGTTCTTAAGACCTTTGCCTATCACCTGCATGTTTGGTCCGGCCCTAAGGTCTCAGTGAAGGTCTCAGCCCACCCGCACTAGGATGCAAGCAACTAGCAGAGACAGTCCCTTGGGAGGCAATCAAACCAGTTTGGGCAGTCAGAAAATTCAGGGTCTCATTTGGGCAGAAGCCTGGTCCTAATTAACGGTGTGAACATACCATGAGTTAGTTTTCAGCATCATTGTGTTTGATGAAGGACTTCAGTCCCTGACTTCTTCCTAGACTTGCAACTTCACTTGAAATCAGGCCTTCCTGAGTGAAAAGGTGTGTTTTGAGGCTGTTTTTCAGCTCATGTGTCAAGGCATGACAAAGATGAACTATAGAAAAGAAAACTGGATTCCACGTGAACTGAAAAAACCCCACCATCTTTTAAAACGATTATTTAGCCATTTTTAAAGTTTAAGCTCAGATAAGACAAACATACCCATTTAATTCACATGCTGGCAGAATTTTGCCTCCAGTGAAACCAGGTCAGTGGCAACAGCTTAAACAGAGGGGAGTTTGCATGTCTGATGCAAAGAACCATGTTTGTTGCTTTTTCTCATGGCACCATAAATATTTTTTCAGAGAATAAACTTGTGTATTCATTAGCACTGGGGCCCCTTGCACACAGGGTGCTCCTTGGAAGAGTCCCAAGCAAGCATGACTATTAATTCAGATCAATATGTGGCTCTGACGGAGAACGCGAAGCATACCTAACCCAGCTAACTATGCCCCTGATAAATGTCGTGAGAGCAGTGTGTCACCCGTGCCTTGCCTTTCTTTATTTCCATTATCCATCAGGACAGGCCATGAGGGAATGCCTGGGAACTGTGTCGTTCTCTGCAATAAGCCACAATGCTAATGAGGCATAACAAATTGAGGAAGTATCATGTATAATCCTGATCCCTCATTGACACTATTACCAGTATAGATTTCAATTCGCCATTTGTTACATGCTTAATACAGACAAAGTGGGAGGGTGTAGAAGAATTACTCCTTCAGTCATTGCATTTTTTAAACAGTTGTCATCCTCCAAGACAAAACTCTCTGGTAATACCCTCTGTTTTTGCTACTGCTGTTTCTCAGCAGGATTTGCTGCTTGTTCTTGTAGGGGGTCAGCCAGACTTTGTCTTTCTCACAGTTTCAGTTTCCTACTGGGATTAAGGGTCTCGCATATTTCTGCAACAAATGAACTGAACCCAAGATAAACAAACCTACTGAACAACATGGCTATGGTACGTGCCTGCATTTTTTAAGCCAGCTGCAAGTTTGTTTTTTGTAAGGTGTTCCAGAGGGAAACCAAGTCAAATGTATGATTTAAGTGAGTTCTCCTCGAAATTATGGCATGTTTTGTAGTTTGTTTGTGTTATTTTGTAGCATGTGAACTGTTTCTTCATATGTGTTGCTTTAAGTCATGTGCTCTGTGATTCTTCCCAGAAATGGTACTTTGCATTACTTTGAAGAATCCCAGGGTGCCCTAGAGACAATGAATAATAATTTGTCAATGGAAATTTATGACAGAAAATGGTACAGATTTATCCACAGATTGAAAAATACAGATGTCAGTCTATGCTATTGGTTTTGTGACTGTCTTTTTACGCTAGCAGCTCAGTGACAAGTTCTTCTGACCTGCAGAGACTCCCCACAAGGTTCTCTTCCCTCAAAACCTTGCTTGCAGGTTATCCCCATACCGTGACCCAAGGGACAGGGACAAGAACTAGATTTTCATAGATGTGGTAAGCAGATGGCCAGCCTGCCCACCCTGAGGGAGCTCCCCTCCCTGGTCAGTGTGGACCTGGGTGGCCCTGCCATCTTCTTGCTGCAGGGCTGATGTTCCCCTGGGCTTTCCCAGCCCTTCATTTTTCCCACAGGATTCTGTTTCCTCCTTTTTTGGGGGTCTTCTGCCTCTTATTACTCGGGCAGAGGGAACTCGGGAGGCAGGCTGATGGTTCACCTGAGCAAACCATACCCCTTGATCAGCAATAATCAGGTCAGGGGGACCCTGGCTGCCAGGAAACATACTTCTGCCCCACGAATACTGTGTAGTCACCAAACTGTTACCACACTATTCACAAACAAAGTGGTGCTTCCGTGACAGGAGAATAACCTGTGAACCAATGGATCCAACCAAAAGACTAATCTCTGGTTCAGCTTTTCATGAAAAGGCACTCACACCAGTGCAAAACTGATACTCTGCTGGACCACAGTTTGGCACCTATGCACATTTTAACTGCTGCTTAATCAATAAATAGAGACCTTTTTGAAATGGGGGAGAAATTCTTCCATAGTACTGAATGCATTTTAAATGGGGAATAGGGTGAGATTTTCACAGACATATGACAAAATAGAAGACTGATAGGAGAAATAAGGTATTTGACAACGAAGTATAAAGTTATTATTATCACTTGATGAGGAAGATTTTTATTAGTCACCTCTGATTGCTCCTCATAAATAGTGAGACCATCTAATACCACTATAAGGAAGGCCACTACCCATGAGTAGTGTGATAGTCATAGTAAATGCACCATGTACAAGAAAGAGCTCTTGAACCTCTTTATAAAACCAGACCTGATTAGGAATTGTACTCCAGGCTTGTGTTAAAGTGTGTATAACTTTCAGGCCAGCTTCTCATTGTGCTGAGGCCCTGCAGCTTTGGGGTGAAGAATTAGTTCCTGTTTCATTCAGCATTTTATTTTCTGGACAAATGCACTCATTTGAGAGAAAAGGTATTAAACTTGGCTCAGATATGACTATTTCCATAGAAATGTACTGCATTTGAAAGGTCTTTGATTTAAGTTCTTGACATGCTTTCAAATGATCAAGTGTCACAAAAAGTGGTAACTTTTGATCTCATTAATGAGCTAACTGAACGATAGCTTAAATGTAGCATAGCATTTTCATGATTTAAATTTTTATCAGGCAGTTTCAAATTGAAAGGCTGATTAATTTTAATAGGATTCCTATCATAAATGGGAAAACTGTCCAAATTTTGTAACCAATACATTTTTCACTTGAAACACTCTAAAGTAAAAAGCTACTTAATCAGGTGACTCAAGCCAAATTAGGGCAGGTCTACAGAATTAGCTGCTGTCTCATTCATAAGTCTCCCTTAAATTCATTTCCAAGTGTTTACGGACAACCAGAGATGTTCAACATAAAGTGGCAGCTCTTTGGGTAAATTCACACCACTTCATTATTCATATTAGCTATGAATTACAGCTAATTTGAAGTCCTGCTCAGAAAACTTTGTTACAAAAGCTGTCAGACATTATTAAAAAAAAAAAAAAGTGAGGAGAGAAGGCTCTCTCAGCCTGCTTACTTGCTTTGAATTTAACCCAAAATGTCTAATGCTGGAGAGATAGAGACCTGAAGAAGCTGCAGAATTTAAAGACATGATTTCTCACTTACAAAAAGATGGGTTTCTGACTGTGTAAGAGTATAACTCAACTAAGAATAATTTTGACCCAAAAAGTTTAAAGGACTGAAATAAAATACAAATCTTACGGCTGGATTTGTAGCACATTCTTTGGAAGGCAATGAAATGCTACATATTAGATTGTTTCCTACATGTTTTTATTTACTTATTGGGGAGTTTTGCTTTTTTCTTGCTTCTCCTCCCACCTCGCTTTTTCCTTATTTAAGTGTTTTCTTTTATCCTGAAAATTCACTCTGTTTAGTGTGAGTCAATAATCCTGTATCTACCTAAAACACAAGGACCATCTCTAAATAGACAAGAATGGTTTGTGTGTTATATTGTGCCCTGCATTCAGATAACAATAGCAAATTAATAACAAAGCACGAAGGGAAGGTAATAGGTAGCTAACATGCTTTATTTTGTAAGATTATGAAGTCGATCAGCTTTTTTTAAAATGAATTTTATCACTGACATCCTGTAGCAATAAATAACCAAATCTATTACACATAATTAACTATAATTTATTATTGTATCCACTGTTCGTAATTCAATAGATAATTTCCTATTCATTACATACCACGTTAGGCATTCAGCAAGCCCAAAATCCAAATAGTGTCAGTATGCAAATACAGTCACACTATGGAGAGAAGCAAAGTAGACTGGAAACCAGAAACCTCTAAGTTTCTTCAATTTGTGGTTGAGTTTATGTTATACTCAAGATCAAGCCACATAAATTGTGTGCCTCGGTTTCCTCATCTGTGTTCTGGTAGTGACAAAGCCTGCTTTTCTGAAGTGTTTTGATAGTCTTGGATGAAAGGCTCTAAGTACAAAGTATTATCTGTTATAGCTGTGGTTTGCTAAGTCTTTGCTAGTTAATAATGCAGTGTGAGCTGCCGAAAATTGAGCAAATTTGCTTGCAAATAACAAAGGATGTTTGCTTCAGCAGCCTTACCTCTCCTCATCTCCTTTTTTGTCATTGTAATGGTAGCTATGAATATGCATCTTTGTTGCGTTAGAGCAAGAGGCAGTTATTTGCCCTTTCTGAAAAAGCAACAGATTACACTTCAAAGTTAACCAAAGATGGCATAGTTTTTTTCCCTTTATGTTTTTCTTTTTTTAAAATTAGTTCAGGAAAACCATGAGATTGAACATAAACCCCCAAGGTCTGTGGACATGCAATTCAATGGGGGAGCAATACAAATAAAACCAGAGAAGCCAGAAGTTCTCTCCCATGAACTGGAATTTCACATTGATATTCCAGAATTTTAGCTATTTTAAACATGGATTTCTACAGCAAAGTCAAAGCAAAAAGTATTTAAAATGGTAAATAGTAAAGAGAAGACCAAATCACTAAAGGCTACTCTATATACAGAGATACACTGTTTGAAAGGTAGTACAATGTCAAAAATATTTTCTAAGCAGTGGTGTGACACTTACAGAATCATAGAATGGCGTTGGAATGGACTTCCAGAGGTCATCTGCTCCAACCCCTCTGCTCAAGCGGGACAACCAAATTACAGTTCCCCACAACAGTTTCTGGATGGAAAATGTCTGAAGGTGGAGACTCCATCACCTCTGTGGTCAAGCTGTTCCAGTCACCTTAGTCACCTACACAGTAAAAAAAAGTTTCCTAATGTTCAACAGAACATCTTGTGCATCTCACAATTCACAGGTTTGTTAAGTCCAAGCAGCTTCCAACAGAATGTTCCCACCTCATTGCTGGTTTTTCCCTCTCTCTTGATTTTATTGAAATGTAAAGATTCCTTGTGAATAAGGTATCTGATTTCTTTGCAGCTACTAGCAACTTGAGAACTGATTTGATTATGTAATGGGGAAATAGGTACACATTATTTGATAGAAATAGTTGTCATATAGTGGGTGGAATTCATTCAGGTAAAGATTCCAAAAGAGATGCAGCTGTCAACACTGACCCCTCACGCTGTACCAAGCTGAAACCTTTTTCCTGGTTTGCAAGAGAAAGAGAGGTCCTGCCTGCATATATACTTTTTTTTTCTTGCCTGGGAGAAGAAAAATGAAATATCCTTTAAAAAGGTGTTTGCAATTTTGTAGATGGGTAGGGAGTTCAGCTGGCACACAACCCTCAGCAGCCACTTTCCATAAATGAGGCAGGTGTGGTGTAACTCAGGACAGCTGGTCAAAAGACTTTTTGGGTTATTTCTCTCTGCAAATCAAGAAAAAACAACCTTCAAATACTCAAAAGATGTGGTTTTCCCCTTGGTCTGTCAACTCCCTATTGTGGTTTTCATGGTGCCCAGCACTCAGGTCCTTAAATTTCAGAGAAAGAAATGCATAACATCACAGCTCAAACACGCATTAGCGAGGGGAAAAAGTATCATCTCCAGGCCATAAGGCAATTTTCTTCTCCTCAGAAACATGAAGCGTGATTCCCCTTGCTGCAGTTTTGTGCTCTAAATTTGGCAGGTGTCCTGTAAAAGGGAGTCATCCTTTATCTTTTCTGCAGCCTTAAAAGCAGATTTACGGGGCGTTGTGTGAAGCGTTACCTGCACAACTGGTATTAACATTAATGAGAGCTTTGCGTATAATGCCAGCAGAGTGGGCAAAAATAACTCTCTTGTTTCAACTTTTTAGTTCAAGCACATTTCTATATTATTTGGCTAAGGAAAGTATGTACTATAAGTCAATTGCAAATATTTGAAGGCAGCACAATACATGCAACTAAATTAAGTCTGGCAAATAAATACTTTTGACCTGTTTTTAATCCACACTGGGATGAATTCACATAATACCTCAAGTAAAAGGGTTTGAAAGAGGGTGCAGAGACCTTTACAGTGTATGCACACATTGACAATTTTCTTCTGTTCTAATATTCTCAAAATAATGTATATCAAAACATATCTTTTTTTTTTTTCTTTTGGTCAGTACCTTCATAAGAGAGTTTTTTAAAAAAGCTGCCCAGTTTCAGTCCAAGCTTTCCTTTAAGTCTTTAAAAAAAAAAAAAAAAAGAGGTTGGTACAAGAATGTGAATGATTTAAAAATGAGATGCTTTCATCTCTTGAAACATTTCGAGCATGCTGAAAAATAGATTACAATACTAAAAAAATAAAGATTCAAAAATATTTAAAATAAGTTTGTTTTCCTTGTGTTTGGGTTACTCTACAAAACTTGAGACCTAAAACTCCTAAAAGTACTTGGATTGTAATTTCTTGTTTATATACTTTCAAATGAAATCCTGTTTTTACTTAAAGTGTGTTGAGCAAGTATATGTTTATGGATTTTAACAGAAGTAACTAGAGCAGGCAGCAAACATGAAATATGCACCGAGACCATGCCAAGTGTCCCCTTCAACATCACTGTCCAGTTCTGGCTATATTTTAAAAGATAAGATTTTGAACTTCCTTCTCTTCTTTAACCTCTGTTTTTAGAATCTTCCTGTTCTCACAGAAATATTGCAGCATCAGTCACTCATTACGTGGTATTACTTTTGCCTTGAAGATACATCTTTTATTTTTAATTATTTTTTCATAGACTACATGCACACGCACACACACACACACATATGTATATATACATACCCTTAGCTACCTCTTTGGAATGGCACCTGTCTTTTCTCAAGACTTTAAAAAACAAAATAAATTAGTGAAGTGGGCTCCTGAAAGGGGATGATTAACAAGCACAGCAGACAGGGATTTGGAAAATGGAGATTTTTGGTGGCTTCAGTTCAGACTTTGATTTTAGTATTGGAGTGGTCTTGGCATGTTTTGATTTTGCTTTGTCCTTAAATGTGCAGGAGGAAATGAGGCAGGGATGGGCTCCCGAGGTGCTGTACCACAACAACTGGTAGGTGCTTAAGGGATCAGAGACATGATAGCTTGACTAAGGGACTGATGACATTTTGCTAGTTTGATTTTAATACCTGGCACATCTGTGGCATCACCAAACAGTTTATGATTTAGCTAAAACATCATGAAGATATTCAGTGTCATAAAAGCAACATTTTATTTAACCTTCCTGTAACAACTTTAAGAACAGTAATCTGTTAGAGTAGGCTGCATGTCTGGCACATGATAGTGGATGAGAATGAGTAATCAAAGCTTAAATATGTATTTGTAGCAATATTGCTTCAAAGTTTTCTCAAATATTGCTAAAAAGTGTGTGATGGGAAGAAATAAAAAGAGACAGAGCAAGCAAAATAAAATTTCATTGTCCTTAACTGGAAGCTGAAAGAATAGTTTCCCGGTATATCAACATGTTCTCCATTTGGTGCTTCATGTCACCTTATGCCAATCCCACGATGGCTTTCTCCCCCTTCCTTGCCACGAGCAACGGAGATAAATGATGTATCTCCATGAAGAAAAACATCCTGAGCTGGTTCCTGAACTCCCTGAATTTTTTTCCTTCATGGAAATGGAATACTTTGTGCCTGAGAACAGCACCCTGGCGAAGGTGTGTGGCACATTGGGATGCTCTGAAAGGGCAGGCCGTGGCATCAGGGCTTGGGAGACTCATTGCCAGCCTTTCCCACTGGAGCTGCCTCCTATGGGGGAGAGGAATTTCACAAGCCTTGCCAGGCCTTGCTGGGACAAGTGCCATGTCCTGCTCACTCGGCTTTGAGCCAGTTCATCCAGAAAGGTTCATGTGACTGGTACAGGGGCAAACGCAGGCAAAACCAAGGCCACGGTACCTCAGATCTCTGGTTCCACAATAATTAGCACGTAGAAGGTTTAGACAGGCATCTTATTGCATTTTAATTTGGGTTTATTTATTTTTTTTCCTGACTGTCTGTGATTTTCCATGTTGTTCATGGATACTTGATATATTCCTCTGGAAAGTAAGAAGGAGCAGATTATATCTATGCCTCAATTCTGTATGTACAGATGCCCAAAGAAAATGAAGAACCTTGTGAGAGGACTTTTTATCCTACTGAAATCCACACTGCTTTGTGGGTTCTCTATGTTACTGGCATAAAATTCCTAAATTTCCTCCTGGTCTCCCTATTGCTCAGAGATTTCTCTGTGCTGTTTACTGCAGTTAACTCAGTCATCCCCTCCCTAGCCTCATCCCTCCATGTCTCACAAATCAGGGTTTCTCCATGAATCCTCAAGAAGAAACCTCCTGGTGCCTACAAGGGTTCACACCAATATTCACTGATGTTGGATGTAGTCACTGGATGTGTTGGGAGGCCTTTCCAGGGGAGACAGTGAATTACCATTGCCATCATAGAAAGCACTGGTGAGGCTGCATCAGGAATAGAGAACACATCTTGTGGCCATCACGGTCTGCAAAGATGTACAAAAGTACAAGAAAAGAAAGACTGCCAGGAAGATGATGGAAATTTAGAGCACATGATATGAACAGAGATTAATATCTTAATTCTTTCTGCATTGAAAAATGATTCTGTGAGGGTGATGACTCTTTCTGACTGCATCTGAGGATGAACACTAGGAGGGAGAAGAGCTCATTAGGGAAATGATAATACTGATACAGTGAAAAGTTGTTATAGTCTGGCCTGAATAATTTTGGGCTGAAAAGGAGAAAAGATTATTAACTTTCAGAGCAGTGGGACTCTGGGCACATTTTTGAAAGAGTTCCTCAGAAGTGATTGCTTGCTCTTCCAGGGAAGCCAGTTCATTTAGCCTGGGGATCCTCAGCCTTTGTCCCTTTGTAACTTACATACTTTATAATAATGGTGAAGGGACTGAGGTGAAAAAAATTAAGTAGATGTAAAAGCAGTGCATTTTTTTGTGTAAATATGGCTTAGTCTCCTTTCCCAGATTCATAAAACAAATTCATGTCATGATTTTGAAGGGGGAAAGGGGCAAAAATCATGTTTGTACCGGGTTTTCATCTAACTACTCTTGTATGGTGCTCAATACCATGTGTTTGGCTAAAACCTATCATCTGCTAATTACCTGGGGTGAAGAGAGGGGACCAGGTCTTGCACCAGCTCACACTAATTGGCTCACATGATATTGTTCTTATCTTGTCCAGTCTTTTTAGCACCTTGGCTTTGGTCTCTACACGTCTAAGGATCACTGATTGAACTGCTGTACAAATGTAACCCATCCTTCAAAATGATGACTGGACTTCTCAATGACATAAAAATGCACATGACCTGAAACACAATGTTTTGCGTGTGCTTGAAATGTGTCAATTTGTTTATGGCTGTACAAGGCTGCTTGATCAGGCTATCTCTGCTGAGGAGCTAGTAAAGTCCAGTGATGAAGAAAACATGGTGGTGGTTATAGCAAGGGCTGGTATTCCAATTTCTGTCCATGTTTTTCACGGATTCATCAGCATGCCCTCTGGCATGCAAAGTTATTGTCTACATACATTCACCTTCATGTGTCTAAATGGATTTGTATTAGTCAACCTCACATCCTATTTCCGTACAAAGCCTCTAATACCTGCGAAGGAATTTGCACTACAGCAGTGCAGTGTAAAACATACACTTGTGATAACAGGGAAAAAATCCTATAATGGGTCAGGATTTTATTTTAATTAGAAGAAATCCAAAAGAACAATAGTGAATCAAGCCACTCTTTAAATTTACTATTAACTTACTAATTTAACTAAGACTAGAATTTGCCCCAGTGTCAGAATCTAGAATATTAATAAATAATGACATAAATAGCAACCACAGAATTAAGCAATTAATGAGTTCTTTTTACCACATGAAAGGCCCTGATACAGACCCTTTAGCTCTTGCTAATGAGAAAACCAGACAGTTTCTCCCACAGGCAGTCTGTCAGCTTTCTTCAGGCATTTCATGAATTTTGGTCAGCGCGCCCATGATACGCAGTAGGTGCACAGGATGGCAGATACTCTCCTCAGTGCAGAAGGATGCCTAGAGCCAGACTGAGGTTGGCCAGCAGTCCAAAACTTTGCTTCATGGTTTATCAAACTTAGATAAAAAGGACAGTCTCGCAGTGTGTTTAGAAACATCATTATTTGGTGCTTTAAGCTGGTTTGTATGATCTTTCTTTTCCACACGAATCCACTACATGAGAACAGATGTGAGTAGAAGAAAGCCAATTATTTGACAATTCCAAAGGTGGGGGGAGTTAAAACAGTTTCTAAACAATAATGAAACTAATGTTGAATGGCATTCAATTAATATTTATAACATGCAGCAATATTAACAGCAGAATTAACTTATTTTTGTACGTCTGACAGCTCTCTGGTTGATTAAGAATTGCATGATGATATTTTGCATATTTCCCATGCAAATACAGCATTATTTGCAGAATTATTTTTATCCTTTATTGAAGCTTTGTTTTGAAATCACTGTTTTCTGCTGTACTGAAGCTCTGTAAATGATCCTATTAGGGATTTTATTTTTTTTTCTATCCCCTTGTCATGCAAATTTACATTTTATATGCTATATGTCAGTAGGGTCCTCTGAAGCATGGCATAGACCTCAACAATATAAGGAACTCTTGCTCAGAGATTGGTGGGAAGACTTTTCATAGCTGCAGTCACAATGGAAAGAACAGTTGTAACATGAGAGAACTTCTGATCTTCTTCAAGCATGGAAAACTTGTTTATGACTCTTCAGAAATACAAAAGAAAGGTGGTCCTTGCTTCATACAATCACAGTACTGCCCCTTCCACTTTTAAAATGCTAATTTAGGGAATAGTTTTGGTGAAACCAGCCAGAACCCCTTAGCTACGTGCAGGGAATTATTCAGTTAATACTATTTTGTAACAATACTTTGATCTTTACCAATGTGCCTCCTTGCCTATTTTTATCTGATTGTAACTAGCATTTTCAAAAGCATCTGTCTGACTTCTATTGTTGTTAGAGATCCCAAGCTATTTAGAGAAAAATTTACATATCATGTATACCTAAAAGTGCAAATTACTGTCTAGTCAGATTTATGGAAAGAAGCAGTCCTGAGGGTGCCTAAATTCCACCGCAAATCATGGGAAATGGTGTTCAGCCTCGTTTCCAGTAGACATCTACTGCATCTTTGCACAGCTAAGAACTCTTCTAAATGTGAATTTAAGCAGCTTTGTAAAAAGCTGAAGGAAAGGGAAACAAAAAAAGGGGTTGGATCAACCACCTTAGCTTCTTAAAATCTACATGGTATGTTTTGAGCATCCCACAGCACGACAGGGTTCCCAGTAAGATCCTTGCCAAACCAGTATCTTGCTGCACACAATACAACGAATGCGTGGCAATACAGCCTGATGCTGTGAGGGTGGGGTGGCCGAGGCCAACCAGCCTTTCTGCACCACTGTCTGTCAGTGCAATTTCACACATTTCACCTCCTGCAGGGAATAATTTTCATCACTTTTTGGTCAGACTTACTTGACCTACTCCTGGTTTCAGTTTTAAAACCATGTAGGGATTTGACTGAGTTATTGGTTTAGGACAATGACAGCCAAAACCTAAATGAAATGTAGCTGTAATGGCAAGAACAACTAAGAATAATAACTTAGTCCATCCAAAATATAATTTCAGAAGAGGGGTGGAAGTCTCCATGACATAAGTAATTTCAAATTTCCCTGGCAAAGGCACTAGGCAATAAACAGGTTCAATGCTGTACTAACTCAGTATGATAACATAATGAAATTTTCTTTCTCCCACACTAGTGAGTCCATGCTAAAGGTCTGTACTGCTCTAAGAGAGAAAATAGGATAAAAGTGGAGAGAGACAGAGTGAACAGTGAGGGAGGAGTTTTGCTGGTGGCTTTAACTCTTTTTTCACACCCCTCATGATTTTTTCACTTACATCCTGCCCTGCCTCCAACAAGAAGGAAACAAAGGATGAATGTGGCAGTGAGAATTTATCTCCTCCTCTACTTTCCTCCTTGGATGAAATTCAGATGCCAGGCTGCAAAAAAAAAAAAAGCAGCATCTTCCTGTTGCCAGTTTTTCGTGCACTCCAGAGACAGCCAGGATGACATGTTTTGGATCTACATCTGTATTTTCATGCTCTTTTGCCATTCCTTTTTTTCCATTTTATTAGACACTGTAGAAACAATAACTACCAAGCTATTCAGAACTTTCTATTAAAGAATAATAATCAGACTTTTTCTATAAATCACAGTAAAAAAGCTGTAAGAGGTAAAAAAGAAAATTGTTCAGTTTACCCTAGCAGATAACTATAAGCTCAAAAGAGCTGAATCTGTGCCCTGCTCTGCCAGAAATTTCATTTATGACGTTGCATAGGCTATACCTCTCTCCATCTCTGCTCCCAGTCTGCAGCATAGGAATACTATGGGCAATTTCCTTTTTGACTGCAATGGGCTGGGTTAAGGGAAACCTTATGAGAAGTCATAAATGCTTTCTGCGGAACAAAAAGAACAACATGATAAAAAATGTACTCAAAATTGTGAGGCAATAGGAGACTGCTGTAATGACGATATATAAGTACCAAATTAAATAACTGGTCTAGGCTGTAACAGTCTTAGCTGTGAAGTCTGTTAAAACACATCTGAAAATACGATATGCACATTTTTTGCTTGAACTAGGCATAATCCTGCCTTATAATAACAATATGGATGAAGTGACTTGCTTGTATGTATATTCACATGTAATTGAACATGTGATTAACTGAACAGCTCCTCTGAGCCTCACAGTTTAAATTTTCTCAATATATAAATAAAATTTTAAAATTATTTTTTTTCTGGCAGTTGTGTGCACTCCTATTCCCTTCCCTACAGTCAGAAAAGTTAAACTGAACAATGATAAAAAATCCGGAGGTCAAATTCTGCTTTCAGCAATACCCAGGATGCTTCAGGCAGGATTTTCAAAGGAGGTGAAAGGCCAGGCTGACCACAAAGAGCAGCAGAACCTAGCTGGTTTTAACACTCACCTTTCTTCTCTTTTCCCAGTATCCCACACCATCTACACCAGGAATTGTTTTGGGACTATGTGGAGGCCAGGCAGAAGACAAAAACACACTTTCCCCAGCTTACAGCCTGGAACCCTGCCCTGCAGTGAGGCAGGCAAACTGTCCTCCCTTTTCCCAAGAAAAAGGATGAGGGGAGAGGGTCTTAAGACAGTGAAGGAGTCTCTCTTTAACAGTTAGTCTGGGTAAGGGGGAGAAGCCAGGACAGAAGCCTACAGCACCTTGCCCATGAATTTGAGGGACTCACGTCTCTAGGGACAAAGAGCAAGCTCTGTCTACCAGGCTAAAGGATACTTGGGAATGAGAGAGACCCAGAAGCTCACCTTGCTGGAGCTGTCATACTCTTCCCTGTAATTGAAACTTCACTGGATTGTACAGTAGGAAAGGGAGGGAAGGATTTCAACCCTCTAGACAATCAGACAGGAGCTTCTGGATTGCAGCCCCTACTTTAATGACTGTATAAGCATTTTTCCAATGTAATTTGTCTAATACTGACTAAAAAAACACTCATGGGAGCAGGACTTGCTCCTTCGAGTCAAACATCCTAACCTTTAGGCTATATTCTCATATATACTCTTATTCTCTTTGATGGAAATTTAAAAATACATGTATGGTACAATGCTTACTGAGAGGTATTCTCTGTTTCCCAGTTATTTTTATTTTTATTATTCCCTTACTGTCTTTAAACTGCCCACAAATGCGCCTCTGATAATTAGAAAGAGCTTCTCCTCAGAAGTGGCAGCATGGCCTCAAATCCCATAAACATAAGAAAAAAAAAAGAAAATAAGTTTCCCATACCATGACAGAGTGCCCTTTTTCCAGACCCAGGGAGCAGAAGGAAGAAGGGTAAAGGCACCTCCTTTGATGAGAGAGCATCCTTCATGGCTGTGTCCTGCACCCAGCTCTCCTCTCCAGCCACTTGCTGGGAACACCTGCCCACACACACCTATGGCAGGTGCTCTGATCTCAATTTGGGAATAAAATAAACAAGAAGTAGGTCAGCCCAGTTCCACCTCAGGAACCTCTGGGCCTGAGCAAAAGCTGAATTTGGGGATATGAAGGTCAGTGATGAAAAGGGTGGTGCCTCCAGGACCACGTCTGAGGCCTGTAGCATCTAAGTGAGGGCTCAGTAAACATTAGGGTCTCACTGAAGGAACCCAAGTTCCTGGGCAGTGAATAGCTGTGTCAATGAGATATGCCCATATTCTATGCTGTAACAGGGTTTGCTGGCTCCTGGAGAAGGAATCAGCTGGTGTTTGTTCCTTCCCTTTTCCCTCAAACACCTGTCTGCAGAGTTTTGGGGTTTGTGGTGTAAGGTAAGCCTCTCTGCCAGGTCCTGGCACAACCACTCCTCCAGAGCCTTGGGTATTGGGGATGGGCAGGATTTTACACTGGTGTGGCTGGGGTTGTACCTTATCCTCCTGACTGGAGACTTGCAGGTCCCTCCTCCCTGAACAGCCCTTTGCCCTGCATAGTGGGGCCAAGAGACAGGTGCTGGCTACTGTCAAAGGTCACCTCCCTCCTGAGCAAAGTCTGCCAGCTGTACCCACAAACGCTCTTTTTAGGTTTCCTCTCACAGGGAGGAGCCAGGCTGGGGAGATGTCTGTTGAGGGGATGAAGACTGTAACTCCCCTACCTCCCTGTAGATCAATGGCATGGCAGTCATGACAACCCTAAACATACACCCACATTTAGTGGTTTGCCTACCACTTAAGAAATCCTATTGATTTAGACCCAAAATTTATTCTGATTGAATATAATTGTGGCATCCTTAACAGGTGGGAATGGCTTGCATGAGGTGTTAACAACCAAACCACTGAATTTACAGAAGGTATCATCTCACTTGAGCAAAAAAGTCTTCGAGATTGTTAGTTTTCCTTTTTCCCAGAGGGAGAGGCTCTTTGATGGGTGAGAGCAGTGGCCTGGGAGACAGCTATTCCTTGGGCCTTAACAGAAATTCCTGGAAATGTGAAGAGGTTCCCAGCACCTTCTCTAAAGACCTGCTGCCCAGGCCCACGGGACTGCATCTCACCAGCACATCCAGGCTGAGGCTGCTCCTTTGAACTGACCCACAATTCAGACTTTTGAGGCTCCCTCACCGTGCTGCAGCTTGAGGGCAGTCTGGATTTCTTCCTTCTTCGGAGAGGAGATGCGGGATGGGACATGGTGGCCAGGGAGCAGTAACCAGCATTGGAGAAATGTTAGCTTCAAGTAATGGCAAAAAGCATTTAGATCCCTTTTTGGTCATGTTTTGAAAGCAAAACGAAAGGGTCAACCTTCTGATTTAAATTGTTTAAGAAAAGAGAAAAATAATAAGAAAAGCTCACTGTGTATACAAAAAAAAAAAAAATCTCTAAAATTTGCCTGAGCTTAAGTATGCAAACGAGTGCAGAGTTCTCCAAATATGGACTCGGCGTGAGTCGGAGGGGCATGAGCCAGGTCTCATGAGTAAACAAAATAAAAATACCAGAGGGAATGTTTTAATAGCTCCTTTTAATTCCCAGTTCAAATAGATTCCTTGCTTAATTTGTTCAAGTGAAGCCGTGTCGATTTGGTAGTTGTTATGGGTTTGCTTATTGAATGCAACGGGGCCTGATCCTGAGCTGTATTATGGCAAGAGCACACCAGGGAAACTCGCTGGCTCCAGCAGGGTTAGAGCAAACCCACACACCAACAGCACAAGCCGAAGAACCAGGACCATTATTCCCAACAGTCTGTTTTGCAAATAAACCTTTTAACTACTGAAAATCACTGCACCTCCGACCACTGGAAAGCACAAGATTTACAGCTTTGCTGAGACCATGCAAATCTCGTATGCTGAACTTTCCCAGAAAAGCATATTAATCTGTCAGCTGAAGGAGTTTCTGAAAGAAATGCTGACAAGGTACTGAACTGAGATTTGGGACGCCCACGTTCAGCTCCTGGCCTGGCTCTATCGCTGGACCGCAGCAATTCTAGACCTGTCTTTTCCTGGCACAGTGCCTCAGATTCCACACTTGGACACTGCAGATGATGCAACTGTGTAAAGTGATTAGAGATCTACTAATAGTAGCAAATTTTAGCAACAGTGGCAAAGCCCATGAATTCCTGACTTCTAGAAATATCTCTGCTGTTGGATCACCAGATGCCTGTGTGCAAGTCACTGAACTTTGCTCTTCTTCAGTGCAATTTCATGCCAGCTGGACACAACATGTTTTACCCCATGTGAAGAGGACTAGTAATAAGAAATCACATTTTCAAAGTCCCTTGGAAGCATTAATTACTGGAAACAATCATTCAAAGCACCACAAAGCACCAGAAAGTTGGCCAGGTGCAGCTAAAATTTGAGGTACAGATTCTCATTCAAATTGCTGCCCTTTTTCTTAACTTGTGTGGATTTTAGAGACCAAAGTCTGACTGAAAAACTAGTTGTTGGGAATGGTAACGCCACCTACGGTTTTTAAACTTGATACCTTTCTTTTACCCCCAGAGGGTTGAACTAACTTTCATTTTCAGTTAAATGACTCCAGACCACTATTATTTCTGCCTGGCTCTATGCCTTCTGTCCTGTTGTACAGAGAGACATTAAGTTAGTAAACTCAGTGCCATTTCTTTGAGGTTTCTGAAGAAGGATACATAGAAAAGAAGAAAATTGGCCCAGCGCCATGAACTACTGCTCAAAACTCATAAATAATATCTTCTCCTGGACGTATAATTCAAAGAGGAAGGTTAGCTATAGCAATATGAATTATATTTTTGTCTCCATCCCACTCTCATGTCCTTTGCTCCTCAGACACATTTTTACCAGGTGGACAGGCAGGTTTTTAATGTGAGCAGGACTCTGGCTGAGATCCGGGTTTTACCTCGAGAGCTGGATGAATGTGATCAATTTATCCCTTTCCTGCACTGATTTGTCTGCTGGCAAATCACCAAGCAATTCCCAGCTAAGAAAATGTCGCTGTAAGATGATATATAGGGTGAAATGGAGAGCAGTTCCTTCCTCAATATAACTGCAGATGATGTAGTCAAGGATAGGCATTTTAGGTGGAGAATAAAATCCAGCCATCTAGAAGGCAGGCTTCCATTTTGTTTATACCTTCTGAAAAAGCTGTTACACTGGAAACATTTTATTTGCATGGCCAACGAAAGCTATTTTAGACACAAAGTTCAGTCTTGTGGAAGGTGGAACTTCATTTTTTAATGCATCCTGAAAGAGCTCTTACACTGAAAACATTTTACTTGCATATTCGTGGTCAAGGGCTTTCTGTGTTATAAAGACAAGGGAAGAAACAGCACTTGTGAGCAAGCTGAGGTACCTGGGTTCCCTGTACAAATGAGATGCAGGCCCTGCATTAGTGCCTCCAACTTGTCAGTGGCCTGATCTCGAGGGGATTCAGCACCTTGATGACAGTGGTGGGGAGACCAAGGTGCCTGTCAGTGAGATTTGCTCAACAAGCAGCAAATCTAAATCAACCAGTATAAAATGTTAAGCCTCTGCCATCTTGTGTGCATGACTGAGTGTTGGGGGAAATGGTTTGGTGTATATTTCAGTATCGAATTCCATTTTTTAGGGTCTCAGTTGAGGTTCTCAGGCTGTAATTGGTCATCTAGGCTCACAGTTGGGTTTAAATTCCTTGCCTTCAACCTTCCCCTGGCTGAAGTCCTCTGAGAAAAATTTCCAAGTTTGCTCTGAGTACAGATAAATAACTAGATCTGACTTTCTGTGAAGTTTGTTTAGCTTAGGACTGCTGAACTCAGTCATGAGGCTATTTTAAGAATGGACATGAAGTGGGCAAATTCAGGCAGATAACACTTTTTGTCTTTCTTTGGAGGAGCTCAGAAGCCAATCCTTTCCTTGGCAGGGCCTGCTGTTACATTTTCAAGGGCTTGTGGCTTTGCACCGTTCTTTGTTACAGAGCAGATCTACTCCAGCAAGAACCACTGAATCTGCAGAGGAGATCAGAAGAAAGGTGGGGGGGTGATTTGACCTCAGGGCAGGAAAAGGAATATTTCAGAATATTTCTGGCAGGAATGGTAAGGGAAAGATCTCAAGAACCTGAAACTGTTTTTTGCAGGGATGACTCTTTATGTTTACTCCCTGTTGTTCATTTTCCCAAAGGCTGGGCACATGGACTTCAACTTCACAGTCTGCCTGAAGGTACAACTGTAGCAAACCCAGTGGAAGCAGCATGTCTTTCCCCTACGTCAGATGCTGCTGAACAAGCACAAAAGAAAGCTAGGATGGAAGAGTCATGAGGATGTGAGTCACAAATTTCTTTCAATCCTCATTTCAATTACTTCCTGCCCCTTAACAGGAAAATAGTTACCACAGAGTAAGTGTAGGAACATCCATGAACACAGAGAAAGCTTGGAACACCACAGATATTATTTAAGAAGTATCTGCTGATTTAAAGAAAGTACATATTATTTCTTTTATATTTGCTTATAAGACATTATAAAGGAAAACTCTATGTCAGCTTTGCTAATTCAACGCAATGCAATTGGTTCAATTACCTAGATTTCCACAGTGTCCCAGTAAATCCTATACTGCATTCCTTTTTCCAGACCCACCCCGCTGGTGCTGACAAGGGAAGAAACGGTTCTTTGCTATCTCTACCATGAGGAATTTCTCACAGAGCTGAGGATTAAATGTGGCTCTTTTAAACAGATTGCCTTTTCTTTAAATTGATGTTAGTTAAACAAAGCTATCGTTTCCTATCACAATATTTATGCTTGCTACTAGCTCTTCTGTCTCCAAGTTACTTGCTAGTGCAAGGTGGTGATCAGAAAGGAGGAGAGACTATGTTTTGGGACTTTTTTATTTATGAAATACTGGAAGAAAGATTAAGTAGCATTAATTCATCTTACAATGTTTTCACAACAGAAAAAAAAGTTGGCAAAAAGTATATTATACAAGCTCAGTCAGCCAGCTCCCAGGGTTGTACTGCTATTTGCCCCGGGCCAATTATATTTTACATGATCAACACACCCAATAATTAAATAATGAATTGGTTTCTTTTGGAAACTCTATAAAACGTCATGGACCAGAGACTATTTATCTTGCCTCTGTAATTCCTGCTGAAGAAACATCTGGTTCTTTTTTCTTCAATCAACATGAAGCCTGAAGGGGCCCAAATTCAAAAGCAATTATATTTTATGTCATTTATGTGCATTACAGGCTGACAAATTTAACTTGTTGGAATATGCAATCCCACCCTCCCTGTCCAATTTATGTTGATCACATTTTCAGACAGCCATGGAAAGAGCTGTTGCAGCTTGATAAAAGTTGTTGATCTATCAACTCCTATAACTTCATCGACAGAGTTTACAATAACAAGACACTTGCTCTAACTTAAAAGCTGCTGCTGGGCTATATTCCCTCGTACAGGGATTATTGGCAGGGAAAACTCCAGGAAAGATCTCTTTGTATGTACCTTGCAGCAGGTCCTTCAAGCGCACTCAGCCCTCATCTGATTTTGAAACACAGTTGTTGCCTTTACAAACACTTTTTACTTTGACAACAATAGAAGGCTTCAATGAAAGGAGCCAAAAGTGCTAATTCTGGATGGCATAACTTTCCACTTCTCTTAGAAGGCCTATTTTGATACTAAATCTTTGCTGTTTCACAGTGATATGTGTAATGTCTGTTCATAAGCAATAAGGTAGGTATATCTGAGCACACTACCCCCGTATGCTGCTATCATAGCAGAGCTTGAAAATTAACCTGGTGAGGACACCCTGTGGTACCTCTGGTGTCACAGTGAGGGGTGTGGGCAGTTTAGTAAATGGCAATGTTTCTTGTGAGTTTTATTTGAACCAAAATCCCTTGGACTGTGCTAGGAAACTTAAATAGCAGCATGACGAGGCTCTCAATAATGTGTCATGTAGCTGGATTAAATGTCAGGCTGTTACAGGTGCCACCTTTGAGAATAATAGGAAAACAAATGCACTCACACCTTCTATAAGTATTGTCATGTGTTAAAAAAGACAAGTTTAGTCTCTTCCAATTTTCGACAGTTAACTCAAAATTCAAAAAGTTAACAACAACAAAAAAAATAATAGCACATGTTGGGAGAGTTATTGGGATTATTCCACCATCACTTTGCACTTCTAACTCATTAAAAACTGACTTAAAACTTACCTGGCTTCAGTCATGTGCTAGGATGTGAAACAATGCAGCCAGAGCTTGCCACCTTGTAAAAGGAATGTCACAGCTGCTCTGGGGACAGTTGGAAACACCACCTTATGAGCCATGAACCTTCATGAGTTTTACAAGTCAGTTCCAGCATGGATGATTACGTTTGCCAATGTAGTACCCATTCTTGGTTTCTGTTGAGCCTTCTTTCCCTTCTAGTATCTTCTACTGCTTTACTATAGAGGGGATAAAATGTTGGGGAAGATGTGAAGGTGGGTAAGTGCTTTCAGACAAATACATAAGTTTCAGTATTTCAGGATTTCTTGTCTACCTTTCTTCCCCATGCATATATTCAGATCACTTAATGTTTACTGAGAAATCCCCATTATGTTGCTACAGCTAACCTTCTGCAATGCAAATTACATGCAGATGAGTAATCTGTAGCTAGGCCCCACTTGGAAAAAGCTGCATGACTTGCTTGCTGCAGCCCTCTGCCCTTGCTCATATGCTCTGATGATGCCACTTCTACCGCCTCTTCCCTCCTTCCCAGGATACTTGTCACCTCCTTTCCATTCCTGCCAGATCTGTGGTCTGCTCTGACAGCTCCAGAGCTGAGCCAGACCAAACGCACCCACCTAGACCACGGTGACACCCTCTGGAGATATTTGGGTGAGCCAGCACACTGATTGCCCTCTGGGAGCCGTGGGCGAGACCCAGGCTCATCCCAGCAGCAGGGTCCTGCCCTGCACCCCCGCTGCAGTGTGCTCACACTTCCCTGCTGAGCTGCCTCACCACTTGGAAACCACTTTGCTAGTGAATTACTGGAGATGAGACTTGCCCAAGGATCTTGGCCATCTCCGCCTACTTGCAGCTGCATGGCTATACATCAGCTCACAGCATCATATAGCTAGACCACAGAGCTCCTTGTTTCCAGCTTCTAAACCATATTAAAAGGCAGCTAAAAATACCTTAAATACTTTCCTAATGTTCCTTTTCCATGTAAACAACTGCTGTGGGAGGAAGTGGCTTGTACATTTTTGTCTGGTGGGGATGGTTCACACTAAGAAAATGTTTAAGAACGCCTATATGAGACCATACTAGCTGATGAAAAGATCAATTTCCAAACATGTGCTAAAAAGAAAAAAGTGAGTAGGCCTTGTATAGCTGCTGAAGTTCTGAAAGGTTCTTGAGCTGTTTAAGTAACTTCTAAGCCATCCTATAACTGGAAGATTGCTGAACTGCTATTTTCATAAATATTCCCCCACAGGCATACAGGAACACTCTGTCGACAAGTGGGAACCTCGGCTTGAGGCAAAACTTTGGCAAAAGTGTTCTCCTGGAAGCCAGGGCAGCAACATTTCTCCAGCCCTGGCAGAAGAGACACAACATTTGGTGATCCAGTCTACCACTCCTTACATATTTCTAATGTCACAAAAGTGTCATAGGTGCAGTGTCAGGTGGTCACCAAGGGAGGGAAATGATGCACAGCCACCATTCCCAGCCACAGCATCTGTCCTGGCACCTTTGGTGATGCTCCACACCTTGTGAATAAGTTGCATTCCCAGTGGGCATCGCATTACTTGTGACTTTCTGCAGCAAGTTTTCAAGTACGGTAACACATTTTTTGGCATTTTGAAGCAACCCAGGTCATATGTGCCAGGCTGGCATGTACACTCCCAAGCACTCACTGATGCTGTAATGCCTGAGTCAGTACTGAGCCACTGCCCTAGGAGGGCTGGATGTGCCTTGTTTTGGAACAGGGACAAGATTATGAGCACTTCATCCCACCACCCTCCTCCCAACAATGGTAATTATAAGTTCTGTGGTATTTTTTCTCAAGAAAAGGGCTGTTAGCTTAAGTTGTCCTGGCCAAAATTCCAATTCAGGTCATTTCCTTTGCTTTCCCACACTCATTGCCTCTGTAATTTAAATCTTATATTCATTCTCCTAAGCTATGTAGTGTTACTTTTCTCTGATCTAATTAAATGGTGAATCCATTGCAATGGATAATTAGAAATTTGTTTTCAGAACTAGGACCAAGGCAGTTTCATCTTCCTTGTGCATTCAGAACACTTTGGAGAGTAAAGCAATACAGAAATTGGGCATAACTTTATTAAGCAATTCTTTAATTTGCCAGTTTTTTGCTAAATTCTCAAAATGGATTTGCAGCATTTTGCTTTCAGGAGAGGTAAGCACTGAGGTAAGAACTCAAGTAACAACTACCTCTTGAGAGCGTCAGCACTCACTGCTCGAACGCGACAGTAGGGACTGATGGGGTCTCAGACCTTTCAAAATCAGGTCCAAAGCACCTCAAGCTGGTCCTCCAAAAGGAGAAATAATTTCTGAAGTATTTTACTTAAACAAACACCGCTTTCCCCAGTAAGCTCCTGTAAGCATAACACACACGAGGCACTCCTAGGTATAGAAAATTTGCAGCAATAGCAACAAAGACAACTTATCTAGGCAGGGCATTAAACCAGCAATCCTATCACCTTTGGGATATTCCTTATCTCACTCTTGAGCCATATGTTTCAGCCAGTCCCAGTTAAGATTGAAAGACTATAAAATAATCATAGCAAATGCTTAAAATAATTCAGGACTCTGTTTTACAGTCAATAACATCTCCTGTAACCATTCTGTATGAGCCAGAATTTTTGCTGATGCTAATTCTTAGCATAAACAAACCACCAGATCCTACATCGAAATCAGTGGCCACACGCTCCTTGATTTTAATGAGGTGAAGTGCCTATTGAAAGTAAATTCAGAGGGAGATTATTATTTTTTTTTTCATTCAGGACCTTGACTTTACAGAGGTGAGAGAACATTCATCTGTTCTGCTATATTTAGCTCTTCAGGTAGAATCATTATGCTGGAAGAAAGTCAGACCTATTTCACTGTAGCACGTTTGCAGGGGAAGCCCTTCCAGAACAGCCCTGCCAGGCAACTTGTCCAC
The DNA here is from genome assembly GCA_035583185.1 of Anabacerthia variegaticeps. Lineage (NCBI taxonomy): Eukaryota > Metazoa > Chordata > Aves > Passeriformes > Furnariidae > Anabacerthia > Anabacerthia variegaticeps. The sequence continues at coordinate 73,078,539 of JAWWEW010000041.1, forward strand.
ATTCACTGGTAGAAGTTCCAAGTGACTGAAAATCTCTGTCATTTGGCAGTTCTTGGGAGCCCACTGGAAACAAGCAGCTCCCTTGTTCCTGGTCTCACTAGACACTTGTCTGCAGCTCAGCTGGCAGCAAGCAGGCACTATGGTAGAAGCAGAAATAAACTCAATTATTTTTAGCACCTCAGAAGGAACTCCTAGACTAAACCTTTGAACCACAGTGGTAATTTAGGTGGGGAAAGCTTGTCCTACTGATGCCTGTGTTGTAGCTTTTCTACAGAGAGAACACAAGTCTCAACAAAACACAAAGCCATTCCCTATAAAAAATGTCTCCTTCCACAGCAGCTTGAACAAAATTAGTCATTTTTGTCCCCCAAATTTTCTCCATCATTGCTATAAGAATTTTGGTGTATTTATTCTAATATCTATCGAATGTTAAAGAAATCAGATCTATTATCTTGTTCTGCAAACAAAGATCTTAGAGATATAGTAAGGCTCTAGACAAGGAGTTTCTTTCTGATTCAGATGTGTTTTAATGTCGTGCCCTGGGTGCTCTCAAACACACCAAACCCAGAAGTTACTACTGGCTGACTGATTGTTCACACCTACTGTGGAATTTAAGCTTGGTGATACTATCTGAAACCACTTCTTAAGCTGAAATTTGCCTAGTCCAGGTTAAGAAGTGCTCACAGAAAGTAATGAGAGCAGTAATATCAGCAAAGAGGAAGAGTAAACAGGCAACCTGTTAAAGCACACATTTGTTCACTAAATTAATGTCTGTCCATGGCATAATGGCAGACTTTTGATAGGATTTAGCTACTTCTGTCTTGCCTCACTGCCTCCGTGAACGATGGAGTCTCTATCCACAAAATCTCCCACTGGCTACTAGTCCTTATGCAGTTTAAAGGTACACGGGGTACCTATGTTTTTCCCAGCAAACCTGCTACTTACTTTAGACTTTGCTGGGACTTCAAGTTTTCAGAGCAGTGAGTAGCCAGGCCTGCTGTAAGATGGAGTTCTGAAGGACACCTCCTTGCCGTGAACATTGAGATTTGAATTGGATGGCATTTCGGAGCATTCCTCTTGGACTAAGCTTTCTCACACAACCTCTGAGGAAAGTATAGAGGAAAACTCTGTCTCATAACTCATCCATTAGGGGTCTCCACCAAGGCTTAGTAGGTTCGGATTTAATTTTACCCTCTGTTTGGGAAGATTTGAACCCACATCTCCCACTGTGAATTCTTTCACCATGGGACCATGTTGTATATACAAGGAGGGCCGTTGCAAAACTCTTTTGAAGAGGTTCCAGTGCGCTTGGATTAATGAAGCTTTCATTGGGCCAGAGAGAATATAAGTGAGAGAATAAGCATGACTCCATTGCCTTGTGATTAGAGCATTCCCAAAGGGAGAAGACCTAAATTTTTTCCCTGTTCTAATGGCTATTTAATGTTATAGCACTAGATTATACCATATTATATCAATACACTTTATATTACATATACACATGTGCACATAAAGAAAATGTATATAGTCATTTAAGTGGGGACTGGGACCCAAATTTCTTCCTCTAACCTCCCTCTCAAGGGGTGCCATAATTACTGATTTATGAAGTCATACTCCCACTCTCTCTGGACAATTAACATTTAATTATTCCAGCCCACGTGAAACATTTCTGATAGAAGGATTCCAGGCTCTGCAGTCTGCTGTAACCTGATGGTTAGAGTTCCACAGACTGAGTGCCTCTGGGTCAAGGTGTTTTCATCCCATGGATCCTCCTCAGCAGTACCAGGTAGACAGCCTTGCAGAACTGTAGATGCCACTACATTGAATAAGATGTTATGTTGCCTGAGGTCTTTTCTGCATCCAACTCAAAGTTACCTGCTCAAGGCCAATCTAGTAAGCCAAAGCAGAGTCCAAAATTCCAAACAAGACTTCCTTCTTTTTCTTTGATTTCCCAAGTTAGGCAGATCTGTGTCTAGCTAATAAGCAGATGGGCGAGTTCAGAGGAAAACTGAAGTGATAATGTTGCTAGGAGTTTCAAAATTATTTCATAGTGGTTGCAATGTTTTAGGGAGGGGTATCTGTAATCATGCAGCTCATGATTCATGGTTGATATTATGAGGTTGTCGGGCCAAAAACTATCCAGCCTTTGCCCTAGCATGGACATGCATACATGGGTAAGCCAGGAACAACTGAATACTATTAGGGAGAGTTCTTTGGGCAGCGGTTAGTTACTAAGAGCAGAACAAAGATAGCAAGTGCTGAGCGTGGCTTTAAAATAAATGTCTCACAGGACAAAGGCCATGGACATAAGAGTTAACAGAATAAAACTAGACCTTCAAGTCAAGTATGCAAAACTAAAGGCAAGGTCCTTCTATCAGTGTAATGCACTGCCACAGAAAATGAAGGCACCCCAGCAGTGTTCCAGCTTACAGAATACCCTGTTATGTTGCAAGACAGAGGTGGTGAAGCGTAAGCACAAATGTTTCCTGTGCTACTAAAAACAGAGAAAGTGCTGCTCACAACTGTTCTGTACAATCTGCTGGTTTTGTTTCCTTGTACCTATTCTGTTTTGGTTAAAGGAGCCTATATCACAGCAGGGTCATGCCTTTTAGAGGTTCTGGTAACTGTAGCGTCTAGGAGGTTGGGATAGTGGTGTAGGGAACCATGACAGGCAACCCTGGACAGGTGGTGTGGTAGCCAGATTGCAGATGCTCAGGAGGAAAGCACTAGAGGATGCTCCTGCCAGAGGATTTAGCCTAGAAAACCAAAGCCAGAAGCAGGGACTGAACATTGGTCACTCTCTGGAAACTTAGAAGTTTTGTGTGTCTGACCACCAGGTCTCTTCAAGCAGCCAGTAAAACAACATGCAGTTTAAAAAGAATGAGAATTTCAACAAACTGCAGCTACAGCATGGACTACTTGTGCATCCTCCAGCTTTGATAGCACACACTTTTCTGTTTAATTTCTATGCTATGTGAGAACTATGAATCAACCCTGCAATGAATACAATCTAACAGAGGTATCTGTGTTTTATTAGGGTGGGAAGCATAAGTCTTCCTACATCCCCCATGGTCACTGTTAGAAAACCAGCCTAATGTCAATAAAGATCTATAGATAGACAGACAGACAGATATATAGAGAAAACTTTTGTCATCGAAAATTATTACATAAAACTTCAACTTAACATCTCCATTGCAAAAAAGATCTCCCGCCGTTGCTTAACATGGACTTCTGCACCTTGCTTATTTTTCCAAATGTAAAAAAAGATCTTAAAATATCAAACTACCTCCAACTACCTCCATACTTAGAGAATAATACTCCTTTTTCCTTCAGCAAATGCTAATCTCTAGAACATTTTTCATTGCTTATCAGCTAAGACTTGGTGATGCTGCCCCTGACACCTGTAAATCAGAGGAAAGATGTGCAGGGTTATGCTGCTCTGACACCTCATCCCTTCCCCAGCCCTCACATTTTCACCTGCTCATTGTGTGAACCCCAGCAGGGTTCTGGCAACACAGCTGGGCACAGGCTCAGTGCTAATGTGAGCCTATGTCCTTTTAGCACTGGTTTGTGTCCTGGCTCTGGGTCACTTCTCCAGTCCTGATCCTGCACTCAGGCCATGCTGTAAGGATTTCGGTTCTGCACTGAGCCTGCATTGTCCTTGGACTTACCTCCCTTTATACAGCGAATTTGTAATACTATGTGAAAGATACATTACTAAGTATATTATGAACCAAACTCTCCTCTCCTTTCGAAATTGATTTAAAATATCATATGTTAAGAAGTTATTCACTTTCATCTAATAGTTCTATTCAGAAACTAAAAATTCTAGAATGCAGCACCCACATAAAATAGCTTTTCCACTGGCAAAAAACCTAGCTCTCTGACCTAACCTGAACTCATTGTAACCAGGAGCCTTTCTTTCTTCTAAACGCGTCCTGGTTGAATCTTGAGAGAAACTTTACAAATACCTTCCCTCCTTACCTCTCAGGCACACACAGATGCACAGTCATGTACCTCCCACTTCATTTTTTTAAAATGCAAATTGTATTCTGATTCAGGCTACAAGACTCATGGCCCTAAAACCTTATGAAAATGGAGTTTGACATTCTGCCCTCTGACCAGCCAATGGATTATTTTTCATTAAAGCAAAATTTTACCAGACTGCAGACCAAAATAATTTTATGTACATTTTGTTTAAAGATCTACTGTGTTTATCACAGGAGGATGTGCTGCAGGCTGACTAACCCTGCTTTCAAGAGCCTTCCTGTAGTCTTCTTTCACTTCACTTCTTTATTTAGGGCTGATACAGGGCAACATCTCACATTCCCTTCTCCCACACTACAGCCATACAGCCCTTAATTTCTTCGTGCAAAAAGGAAAACAAAAAAAACTTGTCTCAAGTACAGCAGGACCCTTTAATGCAGAAACATCTGTCTACCAGAATTTAAATCAAGAACAAAGCTCATTTATCATAAGTTCTACCAACACCAGCAGCAAGCATATACCATGTTTCCTGTCAGGATGACCTTTATCTTTGAGTAAGAAAGCAGCAAAACAAGAGAAGAATAAATACAAAGTTCCTAGAGGAGAGCACAGCATGTCCTGCCTCTGCAACACATTACAGGAAAATCAAGAATAAAAAGCCTTAAAGAAAGACATCACAAAGGCAGATGCCAGGGCAAAGGCAGACAAAGCTAAAGGCAGAAAATAGAAGCATTTAACCTGCCACACCCTCTGATACACCAATTTTCCTCATTCAACAGCAGTTTTGCGACTTCCAGGAAGTTTTATACCATTGTTTGTGGTAAACATCAACCTGGTCACTGGCTCAGTATCAGTAGAAGATTTGTTGTTCTGGCGATTGTTGCTATTGTTTAGAAAAGCAAACCTCAAACAAATGAAATCAGGTCCTGGGTCTGGGCCGTCACTGAAACAGAAGACCAACATTGGAGAGAGGGAAGAAAAGGAAAAGACAGAGACAAAATTTGCTGCAAAACTATAACAAAAATCCCAAATAGAAAGGTAAGAAAAGGGGAAGCAGAAAGGAGAAAAAGTCCTACACACAAGTTAATCTCAAATTCAAAATTTTCCTTTTTCACTAATTTTTGGTGGTGCTTTTTTACCGGAAGCTTTCTAGCAGAAGGTGCTCCACATTAAGCCTGACACTCAGAGTATTGTTTTAACATTGTTCTTTAAAACAGGTGTTATACCTCAGTAATCAAAAGCTGCCATTAGCTCAATTAGGAGACAATGTATTACACCCCTGTTGACAAAAGGCAAGAAGCTGAAACAAGGATAAAAGAGAGCCTAGCAATGCATGCCCCACAGCAGTTAATGCTTCTTTCGTTGCCAATATGCACAAGCCTTTCTGTACAACTATACCTGCACACCTGATGCACAGAAACTCTGAACAAGGCCACCAAATCCTACATCCGGTTCCCCTTTTTCAAGACTAGAACTCAAGGTCCAATATTGCCTCATGAAAGCTCTCCCCATCCCGAGTTTGGGAGAAGTCATGTTGTCACCAAATAGTTCTCTGATACCTGTGTAAAATCATTGGGATTTACCCTATTTACAGCAGAATTTGATTTCATTTATCCCCCGCAGCAAATAACACAAAGCTTACACAGCTAGGGGTGGGAGGGGTGTATGAAAAACAAGGTTCCTAAGTAACCTGATTTCCAGAAGTACCAGCAGTTTGAAATTAGTCTTTGCCACCAACTCTTCAGCACTTCTGAAAAAAATACTCTATGTGTTCACGTATCAAATTATGAATTTCAGGCACTAACTTAAGGACACTTTTCTTCTGGGTCTTGAGGCAGTGAAAGGCTGAATTCTACCACCAATTTTCACACTGCAGCCCCTTGGTCTTGTGGGGACATTTAACTGAACTGCATGCGCAGAGCACCTCCTTAAATGTACACAAATGGGGAATTTCAAATTTCCCTAAATTTTGCAATTATAGCACCAGACACAGCTAGTCTCAAAGTTTAGGCAGAACAGGTTCCCGTAGAACACTTGAAAGCAATAGCTTTGCATTTAGCTGTAGAAAAAAAAAAAAAAGCCCCTATATTGTGATAGACTTCACTTTTCACACCTACTCAGTGTCAACACCTGTTTAGCTGTAGGTTTTTGAAAAATCAATGACTTACTCTAACATTGCTGCAAAAGTACTCTATTTCTACATAAAAGATTTATTTCTATTTTATTTCATAGTATTCAACATAAGCTATTTCTAGTATATATCTATAATGTATTGTGGGTAGAAAGAGAATCTCTGATGAACACATAGTAGTGAGTTCTAGAGAGGCAGATAATTTCCTTCACTTAATAATAGTTTTCTTTCCTCTTGGCTGCAGACTTTCATAACTAGCACCATGCCAAACATTCGAAGATTGGATTATGGCCTGTCGTACTTGATTATTTTTGTCAGCATGCTGACCCAGGGTGCCCTTTTCTTGTGTTGTTCCTTCTGTTTCCATTTTTCATGTCATCCAGCTTTTCATCTTGTCAATCAGCTTTTGACTTCCTGATTAAAGTGTCTGTCACAGGAGCAGCCTGGTCTCCAGTCAGTTGTTTAATTTGTTCCTCATGGCATCCAATTGAGTTATTCATCTGGCCCAGCTGTTCCCAAGTGCTTCCAGCATCACTTTTTCATGTGTTTGGGTTTAACCTCTATATCTATGTACAACAGTGTGAATTGTTCCATTCATTCTGTTGACTGTGGATTGCTTTGCCTCCGTCTAATGCCTTGACATTGCTAGGACGGCTGCTACTGTATTCTGCGGCTTAACCAGCTGAGAGAAAAGCAGTATTTCACCCTGGTGTTATGGTAACAACTACAACTAAACAGACTAGTTCTCAAGTACTATAGCAGGCCCAATTTTTAACAATTAGGAACATGTAATGGAAAACTCTGCTCTCAGGGATTTGAATCCACCCAAAAAAATAATGTTGATGACGCTTGGCAGGAGGAGAGAAATGTTGCTTTGCCAGGAATTTTTAGCATTCACTTGAAATCAGTTCGCTTCATTATCATGAGGGATGTTTGCTCAGTGCCAAGTCTAGGCCTGGTATAACCCAGCCATAACTCCCGGTGACTTATGTGGGAGTTGCACAAGCTCACAGCAGCGCTAAATTTGGTGATCTGACTGAATTCGTGCAGGCATCCAGTTGGAACAATGGAATTTAAATCAATTCAGTGTCATCGCAGTAAAATGCTCAAATCTTGTTGTGTTGCTTTAATTGCTGCTTCTCAGAGAGAATTAGAGAAGAAGGATTAGCATTAAATTCTGACTCTACTCCATGCTTTTTTTCCCCTCAGGAATAACAACTCTTATGCCTCAGTTTCCCCACTGGATATAACAATATACTCTATGCATCAGGATGAAGAAATTACTGGTTTTAAATAACTTGAGGCTGAAAAAATTATGAGTATCATTATTTATGATTACCTGTAACTAATAAAATTGAGCACAATGCTGGATTGGTTTAGAATTGTGTGTTATATGGGAGGAAGGCACTGTTTGATAACCAACTTTCATTTTTTACGGAAGTCAAGTGAAGTCCATGCTGTAGGGCACAAATTGATTGTTTAGGTGTTTGGAAAGAACCTCTTCTTCTCAACTTCTCTGTTTTTTCATCTTTTTATCTTGTTTTCTACTACCTCACAGGGTATTACCATCTGCTAATGGTAGGGTGGCCTGATGACCTTTCTCACATAAGAAACTCTCTGCTTCAGTGTAAAAGTATATTGCATTTATGTAAGTTTTATCTGATAAAGGTATAGAGCAAAACATTTCATTCTAAGCTGGGCAGATTTTCAGGAGACTGCAGCTTTTTTCCTATTGTGCTAACATTAGTTTCTCCACAGACACATCAAGGCTCAAAGTGCTGATTCCATAGCACTGTGAGTTTTTAGTAGAGTTTTATACACCAGAAGAATTTTATTAAAACAATATTAATTCAGTCAAGTCCCTGCTGGATGCCTGTCCACATCGTAAAAACCACTAGCTTGACTGGCACTCACTGGCACCCATATAGGAACTCTCAGTGGGGAAGCCAAGGCCTGAATGGACCTGGGTCCTGAAGTGCCCTTTCATCCCTACAGGTGGTCCTTCCAGCTCAGAGGTGAGGTACGTTCTTGGAGCAGAACCATACCTGTTCTGGGGCTAAACAAATGACTTCACCTTTCATCACCTTCATGCCAAAACTTTTCAAGAGTCTTACCTTTTTCTTTTCTTATTCTCCCTTCTCCCCCCCCTCCCCCCAAATAAACAATCTAAAGTTCTGTTTGCTTGTTACGAAAACTGCATTATTTCCAGTTGTAATTTTGCATTTTTTTTGGAAAACACAGGTATAGCAAGGGATAGATAGGGAAATATCTCCATCTGCATTTTGGGCTTGGAGCCATGATGCATCTGAAAGATTCCTGCTTTTCTATTACTTTCTCACTGGCTTTGTAGAGGCAGCCACAGGACCTTTTTACAAAATGAAATCTGGCTTTAATCACAGCTAAATGGCTTCCATCCTACTGGAGATTTGTTTGAGATGGACTGTTCCTGAAAAACCCTGCTGTGAAATGCATGTTATTTGGAATGAATTTGTATTTGAAATGCATTCTATTTAGTGTGAGTTTGTATTTTCTAACCTCACAATATTTTAGGATGGGTTAAAAAATATGGCAGAACAGGGTAAATATGTGTATTGGGCCTAATAAGTTGGCACATTCTATCAGTATCTCAGTTTCTTCTGGGTGCAAAATGGAAAAAGAAAGAATTAGTTCTGAAAAATAAGCTGCATCCCATGACCACATGAAATGCATCCATTCAAAATAGGCCATGCAGTTAGGGTGCTGCTGGGCTTGCTTGGAAACTTTGCCCTGAGTCCTCTGAATTTGGTTCCTTCATACATTTTCCATGTAACTTGACTCCTCCTTGGTTAGTCAAGAAAATAATTGCACGATGTCTCAAATCTGCCCTTCCCCCAGCATCTTGTATCATAAAATAACTCCAGGCGCAATATGTTATGCAAGTCTGTGATCATCCCTCTAATTTCTTATAAAAGATATGACCTCGTTATCAATGAAGATATTTTTAAAGTACTGATCATCTGAGTTAAAACCTCACGAATAGAAATGCAAAATACATTCTAATCTCTCTTAAAGCCCAACTCCACATTGGTTGCACTCAATTCAAGTTCCATGTGATTTTCTTTGCAACCAAAAGCAACTCCACTACTTTTCAAGATGCACAAAGGACTTGATGAAATTTTGTGGTTCAGCTGTAGTCTTGATAGGTTAAGCTGCAATATTTGAGGGTGCACTGACTTTACTAACACCTGAGAATGAAATCTTTCTGCCAGGCATATACTTATTAAGATCATTCTGAAAATGTGTGCAGCATAATGCCTGAATCAGGGTGAAATATTCAATTGCATTTCTGGATCATAACCTGAGCTGATTCTCTTTATGCAGGAGTATGTAGTTACCAGATTGTGACACCTTTGGGTTTGTGTATGATGCACTGTACTTCTGATCAGTTTGGAAACCATTTTAATCCCAAAGCTCAACCAGGACTGCAATAGGAGTATACTTAATACTCCTCCACGGAGTTTTTACATATTTCTTTCCTTTCTTCCTCTCTATCTCTTTCTCACTTTCTCTATCTCTTTCTTTATCTCTTTGTTTCTCTCTTTCTCTCTGTTTCTTTCTCTGTCTCTCTTCCTTTCTTTCTTTCCTTCTCTCTCTCTTTCTCACTTTCTTTCTCATTTTTTTTTTCCTGTTCTCAACCTGAAAGAAAGGTTTCTTCAGGTAAAGTTATATATATTGTGCTCTTTATGCACCTAAGAGGAGAGTGTCTATGCTCTAAGAAGACAGAAGATCTGCAGCCCCCTCATTTCTTTTACCTTTGATGTCTTCAAGAAGTGACTGAAATATCAATATGTTTACTGAACATGGAAGGAAAACTTCTTCCCCCAGGGTGAAGTAACTGGGTTTAGGATGGCTTACAAGACACCTCCCCGATGGAAGAGGACAAGCTTCAGGGCAGGTATAAATATGCATCATATACACATAGCCATCCTCCCAGCCAGAAGAAATGCATGTGTTTAACAAGCACATTTCAAATGCAACCTAGTTTAGCTTCTGCTGCACTAACAACTCCTGCAATTAAGCAGTGCTGCTAGCCAATTAACTCACTTTTTTTTATATTGAAGGAGCAAACACAGGCAGGTATTTAACCCCTTTTGTGCCCTCTGGCCATCAGCATGCTTAACATGGGAGAAAGTGTAATTGTAATCCTCTCAAATACAGCTTTTTGCTCTGTTATATTAGGAGGTGACAAAACTAAACAGCATGATTGAATATTGAAAAGGCTGGAAAACTATGGGTATCGCTACTAGTAATAGCCACCTTATGTTTAAGTGAAATCTTTTGCATGGGAGGATCTAAAAACTTCCCAATATGCATATAAGGATAATTTCTCTTGTTACTGAACTTTTCTGAGGCAACCCTGGTGCGTAAAAGGAAGACTCCATTACACACTCAGCCAGCCCAGCACTTAGTGCCAGTGCTAGTGCTGCTCTATAACCTGTACATCAGGACACATGTTGGGATGGGGACATAACACTGTGTGATCTTCCCCAGACCATAAGCCACTAGTTGTCAGCAACAGTGTCATCAAAAGGTACTTTATTCTCCTTTGTCTTCCTTGAGTAGAGGAGACATTCCTCATAATTCATTATGCCATTTTTCCTAAGCTATAGAGAACGAATATTATATATACATATATATATATAATAGTCATCTATTTCCATCTTCATTGCATTTGGTTTCAACACATCATCCCAAAGATACCTATAGTAAATGCTGGACTGGGTGATATTTTCATGCTCTCTCATTTCCATTTAAAATTCTACTGGAAAAGTGTGAAATATCCTTTTTCATACATGTGTGAATAGAGCCTTTAATGCTCGAGTTTAAATGAATGGTGTAGTTTTTGGCTAGGTGTCAAAGTCTCAACAGAACTTGTACTATAGTCTTCTCACAGGAAAAAAACAAATAGTTTCACACTGAGGTATTTGGAAACAGGTGTGCCGAACAATTACAGAATGTTACAGCTCTTGGAGGCAGCCCTCCAAGAAATTAAGGTCTAAAAATGTATGGTAACACTATCACAATGATAAAATATCTAGTACTGAATCCCACTGGACAGGAGGGAAACTGACTGGAGCACAAGGAGAAGATGTGATCACTATTATGTCAGGGCATGGAGCAGCTAGAGTTGCTGCCAACAGGTCTGGAAGGAAAACAATAGAAAAGCTTCTCTTGGGATGTAGTTTGGAACAAGAGATCAACACTGTCCACTCTCACAGTCACCACCCTGACTTGAGCAGCAAATGCTCTCCTGGACATACTCAGCAAAGTGCCTGGTGGAGCCATCTCTGTTTATTTAGTGTGCAGCTCCACAGCTCTACAAAACTGAGCAGGAAATGTTTTGGCTGATGCTCCTTTTTCCTAAAGTACCTGCTCCACATTTCTATTTTACCATATATCTATGTCCTTTTGTTTCTCTCTGAAAAACTAACCTTTCCATGCTTCTATTCCTTGGTTATGATGTAAGTCAGACAAACTCTTTCTTGGAAGTTGTAAAGACAACAGTTTGCTTCCACCTTCTGAGTTCTAACAAACATCCAGAAAGAACAACAAGCACCTCAAAGTTTCTACAGATTCACAACAAAGGAATCCAGCCTTCACTCCAGCCCCCAAAATGTTCTCCTGCTCTTACAAAAATTATTTGTGTCCCCAGGCACATCTGCATAACAAACCTTTACCAGGACCTCCTAATTTATTTTGCACTTTTGCACTTTGAGACAAATATTGTCAGAAACTAATTGGTCTTATTCATCAATTCTGCTTTATCTGCTACCTCAGGACAAGGTGACCCTGCCTCCTCATCCCCCAAATCCACCAGTTTACATGTGCAGTGCTTCCATGTTGGCATAGAGGGGAATTCCTCCCTGACTCTCTCCACATGTCAGGTTATGGCCCTATCATTATTTTAGCATGTGTAGCTACACATTTTATTACTGGCCACAAAATTATTCCTTTCTGTTTTCAAATCCAGCTGTACTGTTTGACTCCATGACCTTCCACGGCAGCGGATCCCAGAGACAATTCTCCGCCTTTGCCAAGACTGCAACAGAATGTTTAATGTCGAAGGATGAAAACACATTATCCCATCTTTGATGTTTAAAGAGAGGGGAGAGACCTCAAGACCTTTCTGCATATTATACAGTGTAACACATTCATTCGTATGCTCTCTGCAGAGCTGGCATGTCTTATTCAAGGTCAGCTTTGCTCCACACTCTGGTCCAGCAACCTCCCCGTCTGAAGTTTTCATATTACAGTGGCAAACCAAGCTGCTAAATCGTGAAGCCAGGCTAAAGCAAATGAGCAGACAAATGGCAAAGAGAAACAAATTCTAAGACTTTGTGCTGCTGTTGTGTTTCTCTGAATAGATCAACTCAACAGCACCCTGCATTCATGGACCTAAAAGTGTCTGTAAAGGTGGGGCAATGCCCTCAGCCCCAGTACCAAGGGAGCTCTGAAATGACACACACGCTCACACAAGATGGGACAAGAAGTATTTTTCCTGGTTTTACTGCAGAGATGATGGTTTGTTATATATGTCAAGAGACTCAGGCTTACAGAATTTGAGATGTGGGAAAGAATTCATTTGACCCAAAGTCACAGAGCTACTTAGCAGCGCAATAAAGAACACAGCAATAATCTCCTGGCTTTTAGTCCTCTCCTCTCTGGTTGCTGGGCAGAAGCACTAACGTTCCTGTAGTAATTATACCACGTACTTAACAAACTGTGTGAAAGCTAGTGAATGGCAATTTAGCCTAAGGATGCTCTTTAAGTCCCAAATAACCCTTCTTCCTCTGTAAGGCTTTACCCTTAATAAGTTAAGACTGGATCATCAACCACTTGAAACACCTAAGAGGCAAAAAAATAAACACCATGTCATACTCTGGGTCCCTTTATGACCCTCTTTGGGCTTGTCAAGGGACATATGTTCACACCTGAGACTGGTGAGGTTTCCTGATCTTATTATGGTTTCCAATGGGGCAAGAGTCTTCCTAATTATTACTTTATATTGGTGACATTCTGACCACATGTCATCCAAAGAAAAGTGTATTTTTCTTGAGAAAACTGTTCTTTATTTCTAAAAGAAACCAAAAATAAGAACACTGTCATTCTGTTTTGTCATAACCAAACTGCTGTAGACATTATTTCTTTAAAATAAAAATTACAAAAAAGAAATTTTGGTTGTCCATCAAATGAGGTCTACTGTGTCTGGCACTTCCTTCATTATCTGCTTCTCAAAATTATTTTGGTTTCAAAAACCAAAGTGTACTGAAATTGGCTTTGGACCTGAAACATCAGTTAATGAAGTACCTCAAACCTCAGCTAATGAAGTTCAGTGATGGAGACCTCTGTTCTCTACAGAGCAGAGCACTGCCCCCATCCTGATCCTCTTTGTTGCTTTTTCCTCCTTCTCTGGTGGATGAGAGTGCAGGAAGAACCACCAGACTTCCAATTTAGCTTGAGGAAATCTCATGTTACAGGAGGCAGTGTGGCTTCCCAGCTAGGTATGAATGCTAGGCTTCGACTCCAGAGGTCACAGATTCTCTTTCTACCTTTCTGTTGCAGTTTCCCCTTCAGTGAAATACTAATGACCTGCCTTGCAAAGTGGTTTGAGAGTGGTGTTGAAAAGCCACCTTCACTGAGGCATTATCTCATGGAATATCATAATTTTGGATCTGCCATTCCAACTGACCTCACTTTCAGCTGGCAAAAAATAGGCTCAGATTGCCTATTGATTTAGTTGACAGTATTCACAAAATCACAGAATATTCCAAGCTGGAAGAGAGCCACAAGGATCATCAAAGTCCAGCTCCTGGCCCTGGACAGGACATGCCCAAGAATTACTGTATGTCATTAATAATTAATTTCTTTTGTGGTGTTGGATGGGTGGAGAGGGACAATGAAAACTCAGTACCAACCCCGATGATAAAACATAGACTGACACACTGTATTACTGCATTACATATTACACACCAATATGTACTCACACGCAAGTTCTGTTGCATCAGTTCATTAGCAATCTTTGTTGTATGTAAATGTAAGTCATTATAATCCCCATACAAAATTAATTACAATCAGAAATTCCCACATTCGTACTTTCAGAGGGTTACCAGATATTATTTTAATTTGGCTCTACTGTCTTGTCAAAATAAAAGCTCTTTTCTTAGCATCTATAAGGCCTCTAAGATTAATTGCATTCATCTTTATCAAGTCTTGAAACTGGCTGATATATTTAAATGAGCTGAAATTAAAAGGTTTGAGGCAACTGAAGTCTCTTCAATAAACTAAAGAAAATTTTATGAAAGACTATGGAAGCAGTAGTGACCAAAGCTGTAAAGAAGAAAGATTTTAAAACTAATAAGTTGCCAAGTGGATCCTTTTCTTAATTAGTCTTCCTTTCAAAGAATTAGTGAGTAAAAGGCTTAAAGAAGATTAAGTGAAATTTGAATGTTACCCACAGCCTATAAATAAGACTTAAATTAGTCTTTCATTTGGCCCATGATAATTCTATTCTATGTCCTGCCACATTCTTATTTCTTTGTCTTGCCTTTCTGTGGTTCCTCACTGCCAAGAGATGTGACTTTGACCACGAGAGGAGATTTTGAATGTTTTTCAGCCTATAAAAAAGGCAGAGGTACACCAGTACTCTTCTCCACTTGGATTTTTGGGGTTTCTCTTTGGCCTTCCTTGTTAAATGTTGTTAAGTATTTTAGGGTTTACACTTGGAAATGGTAGTCAGAAGGGGTGGGTTCAACTCTTTGCTCTGCCTCAGACATCCTCAGCAGTTTTAGGAAGTGGTAGCAAGGGACCAGACTGAGTGGAGGTGGTTGTTCTCCCTCAGGTCCAGCCTCTCTAAAGCAGACACCATCAAGCTATGGTTTGTGGACCCTTGAGGGTCAGAGAAAGACAAATACACTGTCAGGTTGTACCAAAAGTAGCACCATCACTGGAAAATTGCTGGAGGACTCTGAATAGAGACAGATTGTCTTGAGGTCAGTGAAAAGACACTTGTCCAGAAAAGAAAAAAATAACCTCTTCTTGAATAGCCTTCTATGTCTGAACACAGCTTTAATATTTCTGTGACTGAATTCCCAGCCAGAAATGAGATGGAGTAGTGGGAATACTGTGTATGTTTCCCACCTTGTCTTCCCTGTTTATTTTCTAAAACCATAAGCTCATAGATTCCGTTTCTACAGAGTTTCTTCTGTCTCTGCAGGCAATGTTGTTCTTTTATCTGCTGTTATGAGTAGCACTGAAGCTCCCCCTCGCTTCAGGGCTCAGCTCTCCAAAGCCTAATCCTTGGGTCTGAGTGGAGGGGGCACCTCTGGCTCACACTGCGTGTGGGAACTCTGGTCTCAGGCTGGGACAAGATGAAAGAATTTACAATAAATGTAAAACTTTCAGACACTCAAACAAAACTTTGGGACCCTTAGAGCCCCTTTCTTCATTGTCCCAGATTTTCCTCTCAAGTGAATCCAGGACTGGAGCATATCTGAATCTAGAGGGTCAAGATTTGCAGGTCTTTAAATATGCAGTCATTGGAGGCCAGGAACTAACATCTGCTTTATCTCAGAGTTCAATATTGCTATTGTCTACCACATGGTGTGGTCGATAGATATGCTGTGAAATTTATCTGGTGCCATAGAAACAGGTGATGTAAAAAAATAGCTTTCATTTAGAACTGTGACAAATTCACAGAAGGGCTGACTTTCTCTAATGGTTGGAATGAGGAGATGTAAGCTATGGCAGCTCGAGGCAGATTCTTATTTTGACAGAAGCAATGACTCATTGTGTGACCATGGACAAGTCGTTCAATTTTCTTGCGCTTTAGTCAACAAAACTATAAAAGTATTAAAAGAAAAAAAAGAAAAAAAAAAAGTCCCCAGATTTTACTGAAAAACAAATCCTCCTCTGAGCTCAGTTGGTGAATAAATGACAAAAACAACAAGATGAAACATGGGTGTAACCCACAGCTTTGCCAAATATACCACAAAAATATAGAGAGGTAGGGAGGAAGAGAAGGCAGGGGGAAAAAAGAACAGCAGGCACAGTGGAATGCCCCAAGGCACGTGAAACCATGAGAACAGAAACAACTTTAACAAAAAAGAGTATAGATGTCCACAGGGTGGTGAGTAGGAGGATGGATTCCAAAGTAAAATAGCAATCAAGTGATCTAATACTCTTTTCATCACAAACAGCCTTTAAAACTAGATAGTGGTTGTCTCATCCTTTCATGGGGTACGGTATGACAACTATTTAAATGTGGCTGGGAACAACACCAATCACACTTTAGCCCAGTTAATGGAGGGTGGTTTGTCCACTATCAACAATTCTGGGAGAAACATGGATGCCTAGAAGGCACCACTGCCTACCAGTGCTGGTCTCCCATTCCTGTGTGCCCAGTGACACCTGCTTTGACAGGGCTGCATGCCGAAAGCGGGGCAGGTTAGGCATTGCTACACTGAGCAGACCCTGAAAGACCTGCACCAAGTATAAGGGGGCCTAGGAAGTGCCTCGCAGACTTCTTGGAGCCCCCTGTGCAGGCAAGAGATACACTGTGGTGCAACGGGTGTGATGAAGCCTGTGAAAAACCCACTGGATGCTGGCACGTGGTTTTCTCAGCCACCCTCACAGCTGAGGTTTGAGGCCCCGTGGACCCGGCTGCTGCACTGTACCCTTGGTTCTTGACTGAGAGGGGAGAAAGTGACATCTCCCAAGACTTTCAGTGTTATTTCTAGGACCTGTTCTGTGCTGCCTGGCCGTGGCTGGAGGAGTTTTCTCTGCAGTGTGAGGTTGCAGCCGAAGGTGCTGTTGCATTAGTCTGCTCCTTGGAAAGAAAGCAAGATGATGCTTCAGTCCTGGCTGCAGCAGCAGAGTGGCTGGAATGGAGAGAGAACATGAAACACAGAGGAAAACAATGAACAGCGGAAAAGTCAAAGTTAGGCCTGCAGCAGAAGAGAGGCTACAAAGGTATCTTCAAAGGGTTTTCTGGGGGATAAAAATAAAGGAGCAGACAACATACATATTAATGAACCAGAAACAATATTGAAAAACAACCCATTATCCTTACTCAGATCAAAAGAACATGAAGATTAACACCTCAGACATCAGACCTCTGCAACAGGAGAGGGGGTTTAGCAACAAGTCTGCTTCCCCCATCTTCCTTTATTTTTGTGACTAGGACCAGGCAAAGAGGGGGCTGGTTTGTTGTGAGGAGCTATAGGAGTGAGCCAACAGCTGTACAGTGGAAGGTTAAAAAAAAAAAGGCATTAAAATGGAGCAAAGACTCAGTAAAATGTGGATGAGCATGGGAAAAAAAGTGCAAATGGAAATTATATGGGCTACAGTGCAAAGGCAAGATTTTACTGTCTTGCCTTGCTTGAGGGGAGTGCTGGAGCAGTCGGAGAAAGATGCGGTGCTATTTGCACACTCCTCACTGAACTGCTGAAAGGCTTCCTGGTGGCTGCCAATCTCCTCTCACCCCCTCCCACCTCAGAGCCCTCTTCTCCTACGAGCCCATGAGGCTCCCAGGCTTCGCAAGAGAAAGAAAGTCCTCCTACAATGCTCATCCCTGCAAAGGCATTTTTGTCTCAAAATCAGAGCCATTCCCTGCTGGGGATTGTATCCACTATCAGTGGGAATGGCTCCATGATCTGACAAGTTTTTCTGTATTTAATTTCTTTGACAGATAAAATAGCAATCTGACCAAATTAGATTTTCTCTTAGCAATTTTCCACAGCACAAACTGTTATTTAGGGACTCCTGCATGGTGCGTGAAACCATTTCTGGATGGTTGCTGCTTTTATGGTAATGAAACAAGAGCTACTCTAGAAGTGCTGACAGTGAAGGAGAGGTATCTCTAATGACGGCAACGGGAAAAGACATTCATTCTCTGCCAAGGACTTCATAACAAAAATCCTGCTTCCCAGACACCTCTCATTTACTAGCAGCTCACATTTGCTAGGGGCACTGAACTTCACATCATCTTCTTTCTGGTTTTCTGCATTCGTGTTCATACATGCACTGACGATGAGAAGGGGTCAAAACACAAAGTTAGAATCCAGCACATTTTTCATAGCTACTTTAATTCTTCAGAAATTATACAATCCAAAAACAGAAAACAAAAAAAATTTGATTTTGCCACAAATGTGACTGAACAAAATGTCAGCCTTCCTGGGTCCAACAGGAGTTTTGCTGCTGTTGCAAAGATTTTCACTTTATTTCATATGCAGGATTCATTAGGTAAGAGGCATCTGGTTTTTTTATATTACAGCCATTTTCACCATTCCAACCATTTAAAAAAATTATCCAGACTTTTTACCAGCTGTGATAGATAGTTACTGGACACGGGTTAGAACATAGGAAATTTCAGTGAGATTTAATGAAGAACTTTTTCAAGATGAAAACGATTAGCCACTGGGGCAACTGATCAGAAGGACTGTGGGATCTCCATCTTCTGAAACATTAAAAACTCTGTTTGGGCACACCTCTGAGCAACCTGCTCTAAACAGGAGCACCTTGAGCAGAACATTGACTAGGTGGACTCTAAGAGTTTCCTTCCAATCTAAACTGATCTGTGAACCTGTGTGCAGGAAGCACAGTGACTTCCTACACAACTGCCCTGTGTGGATTCAATCTCTGACCCTGTTAGTTTTCAGACCCTACAGAAAACAGTGCTAGATGCTAAGAATAAAGCCAGAGTTGATGAATAGTGAAATTAGAACCATTTTACAGGAAGATGTAGACTTTGGTCCAAAATACTGCTTCGCACAGTAAAAATGCTGTTGCTAAAAGGCTCATCATTTAACTAGTCCCTCATGTGTTTTACTGAAAGTTTGCATGGGCAGTGTGAAACGCACTCCGAACTTTCCCTTTTTCATAACAATAAGGTCATTAAAAGCTTTGGTTTGCCATCTAGAGAGTGGACCAAGTTCTAGGTTGACCTCTACCTTCTGCAACTTCAGTAGCAAGCAAATTTCACAAACGGTGAGGTAGGACAGGACCTGTTCCAGGGTTCTTCAAACTTGCAAAGCTTATTCCTCTTCAGACTGAGTGGGAATTTTTGCATGAACAGACTGATGCCTGACATTTCTCATGCTTCTTGGTTAGGCCAGATTTGAAATACCAAAACCTTTTTTTGTGGTATTTTTGTACTTCTATTTCCAATTTTCCCCCTCTCCAGATTTTCTTACCTTTTTTTTCCATATATTCACCCTCTGCCTCACTCTTAAGAAAAAGAAGGTAAGAAAGAAAGATGTAGAAACTTGCATTTCTGTGTGGGTGGGAGGAATTAGCAAACCGCTTTTCAAATTTCCATTCCTGCTGCAATCGGGACTGTTCTAGTTTTATACACAAAATCTGCAGATCCCGTTTTCCAGTCTTTCCTACAGTAGTAAGTAGATTTCAAATGCCTACTGAAAGCCACTCAAACCACTGAAGTTTTTATGGGTTAACCCATCATAAATTACTATTTATTCAATTATGTTTAGTGCCAAGCAAAAATATATAGCAACTGCTTAACTGTATGATGGAAAATAATGAATAAAAGGTTTAAGCAGATGAGTCACAACAGATCATTGTTTCCTAAAGTCTGAGACATATCCCCTTGTGGGGCGTGAAGAGCTAACAATGGGTCACAGAAGATGAATACTTTACAATGGGTGTGTATTTAGCAACATGCGGTAATTCAGCAGGAGAAGCAAAATTCTTTTTTTTTTTTTTTTTTTTAATGCAGCAGGGTTTAGTTTTCAAAAGTTTGGGAAACAATCTGGCACATCATGGTCTGAGGCAGCATGTTCTTACCAGCCCATGGTAGAGGGAGGCTGTTTTTATAAGAGTTCTGGGTTATTTTTGTACATAATGGAGGCTCCTATGATCACTGAATAATAGGACAACGTGACCCCACTAATCTGAACACAATGTGCAGTTATTTCCTGAGCTACCTGTGAACTGTGAAAAAATACAGAGGTTTAAAAGAGAGATGAAAGGGATGGATTCTTAACATGTTAAGTTGAATAGAAGTTCTTCCCAGACTTCAGTACATCCATCACTCCAGTGGTGTAGCACACTTAAAATGTCCAACTGCAATTCCTCTGACTCCTAGGCTGTGGTTTCACAATGGGCCCAGAGGTTAAATGAGCCAGTCCTTACAGCTCATGCTTGAAAACTCAACAGCTCTGAAATTCCTCCTTAAACGCTGCATTCAATCAGGATCTCAGATCCACTAGCGAAGGACTATTTTATCCTATTCTTCAGGAAAGCAGCATTACTCCAGTGTAAGTTGTATTTCTGAATAAAATATGTTGCATCCTCTGGACGTTTGTCAGGACTCATAATTTTCACCTGTCTGCTTTAGGATGGATTTTTGAGAACACCTATCCGCAAACCGACAAAAAAGAGTTATTACGTATCCAACAGAGCTAAGAAAACAGTGCAAAGTTTTCTCACAAATAAGGGCACAAGTCTCACAAGAAAACTGTTGGGGCAAAAGAGTTCTGCTGAAAATGTGGCTCAGCTTGTGGGCATTAACCGTAGGCAGTCTGGCACTCCAGTGCATTGAGAATATTCCCTCTTTTGTCTCTCTGACCTACCAGCCTCTTATCTCACTAGCAAAGATCATGAGCTTGAACTTTAAGGAATTAATGTTAACATTTATTTGCACATATCCAGTTCTGTGTCAGATATGTGTAGGCACTTACATGTGAAACACACTTCATTCCTCCTATGACCACAAAAAGGACCCTTCTACTCTTTCTTGTTATCCTAACATGAGTGCAATTTTCAAAGCTCCTAAGCCATTTGTGGTCTAAAGACCAAATTCTGTTGGCCATTTATGTCTAAAGAGAATTGCTCATCAATTCATAGCTGAATTTAATCTAACATAACAGTTCTCAAAATATGTTCTATTGGCTGTTAGTGTTCTCTGGGGATCTGCCATGTGGTCCAGGTTTTGGGTTTTTTCTTCCAGCTATGAAATACTTTACTGAAAGTTAACTTTCAATTAAAAAAATAGAGACACATAATTTAGGTCAGGGACTGGACTGAGATTAAGAAGACTGGAGTTTTGTTCTTGCTTGCACAACCTACCTCTTGTGTGGTCTAGGACAAGACACCTCCTCTTTGTCTAGCTTATTTTGCTCTGTTTTTGCTGAATTTTGCCCAGTTGAATAAAGAATCTTCAGTGAGTAAAATATGTCTGACCAACTATTGTTGGATTGTTTCCTATGATAAAATGACTGGATCTGTGGAAAAGTACAGAGGAGTTGGTGTCATTTACTTTAGCTTTAGCAAGACTTTAAGCACTGTCTCCTACAGTACACTTCTACCCAGGTTGAAATCCCACAGCTAGAAATCATGGACAAATAGTTAACTCAAAAAATGGTTGGATAGATGAGACTCAGAGGGTTATGGTTAATGGGCCACACTCTGGCTGGGTGTCTGCAATGGGACCTGGACTGTTTAATATCTTTATGAATGACCTGGAGGAGGTTGTGGGTTGCACTCCTGCCAGATCTGCGTATCAAACCAGTTTTGGGAGGTCCACTCCAAACACTTGAAGTCAGGGGCTGCCATCCACACAAAACTCCACGAAACTCAGGAAATTCAGTAGGTCCAAATGCCCTGCCACTGGCAAGGAGGAGCCCCTCAATGACACTGATGAAGTGCATGAGTTTAGCAGAGAGCCACAATGATCAGGTCCTGGAGTACCTGTCCTGTAGGGAGAGGCTGAGGGAGCTGGGCTGGTTCAGCCTGGAGAGGAGAAGGCTTCAGGAGTCCTGACAGCAACCACCCTGTGCTTATAGGGAGGCGACTGAAAAGATAGAGCCAGGATCTTCAGAGGTACATGGGAGGAGGATGAGAGACTTGAGTCATAGAAAGGGAGATTTAGATGTGGTATAAAGAAGAACTTTTTCCCCAGGAGAGCAGCACCCACTGGGAGTGCCCAAGAGGCTGTGCAGTCTCCATCCTTGGAGGTTTACAAAATCCAACTGGATAATGCTCTGAGCAGCCTGGGCTGAGCTCAGAGCCGTCTCTACTTTGGGCAGGAGGTTGGAGTAGAGGCCTCCAGAGGTCACTTCCAAACTGAATTACTCTGTGATTGCACAAGGTTCAGTGAACACCAAATTAAATCCTTACTCAAGGACTTGACTGCACTCTGTGCACTCCTGCCCTCCCTGGAGCTCACATGTTCCTGCCTGTGACTCCAGGAAAGAAATATTGGTGTGCACCCCAGGTTATGCAGGACTGACAGTGCAGATCCTACATACCTGCAAGTTAAGATTCATTCAGCTTGCTTCACTGTACACACATTGAATGTGAGCAGGTCACAACACACCTGAGAAATCACCCTCCAGAGTGGACAGAGGTGAAAGACCTTGGGCTGCCATGTACACCTGTGACCTCACTATCTCTCCACAGGATATTCGGGGAAGTGGCTCTAAATCCTTCTCAAGAGAGCTGTTCTGTGTTATTAGGAAGCTGAAGTATTACAAGGTGCTTAAATAATCACTGTGCCAAAGAGCAAGAGCAAGCTATGGAGAAAAAGGCTTTTTAGTCAGGTGGCTGAGGGAGCTGCATTCAACAGCCTGCTCCACATCAGCCTCCAGGATAAAAAGGAAGAGACACACACAGAGCTGGCAGCCAGGTGAAGCAGGAGTGCTTCCAGGATGTGGAGGTTCCTATCAGATGTGGAAGGAAGCTTACCTTCTGCCTACTATGCTGTGGGTACAAATATATCCTGGGAAAGTGCCCCTGCAAAAGCCTGGGCTCTCTGTCTCTGTGCTAAGGGTACATAATGAGCTGTATGTGGGGGTCACTTTTCAATTAATAGTCATGTATATATATAACATTCTCCATAGCAGCTGCTAGCTAAAAAGCACTGCCACCTCTGAAAACCTGGCACATCCCAGCCCTTTATTTCCTTTACTTTTCCTCCTCATGCTTTAAAATGAACATTTTTGTTTTGGATGAAATGGAATGTATGTTTGCATTTTACACTAAATAAATGTTTTCAGATTTCCATTTTGGCAAGAAAAACAAAAAATGAAGTTCCATTTGGTTTGACTCTAACTTATTTTTTTCCTCCCTCTTTTTTAGTTTCGGCACTCTAGCTGAAAAAACCACAATTATTCTCACAGCCTTAGTCACACGTTTTCCAGGCAGTGCCTGAAATGTTTCCTTTCAACTCTTTGCAAGCATTTTATAGGTTGTCATTTCACTGCTGCTTCAAGAACAAGAGACTGCAATTCTTCCAAGTGAACAGCTTCGATGACTTTCCTGACTGATGCAAATGTGTTACACTGTTGACAAATACTAACCATGAGAGTTGACTTGGCTATTGCTGTTTGCTGTAACTGGTATTTCCCCTGAAAATTCTCCTCCCACCCATCAAATGGAGCGTTCTGTTTTAACAAGTTAGGGTTTAATAATTTTTTTTTTTTGTACGCCTTATCTTTTATCTAGACAAATAAGAACTAATTAGTTTGCAAGAACCATAATTTGTCACTTAAACGGCTGTAAATGATTCCCTGAAGAGAGGCCAAATGATGCACTATATGCGTGTGGAGGCCAGCACATCTCCTACGATTAGAACACACTGAAACACATGGGCAGGGTAACATGGACATTTCAGATACACTTCTACATATCTTAATTTCATCTTAGTTTGAGAAAAAGCAGGGAATGTTTTGGATGCCTTGAGCCTGTCAATGTTTAAGAGGCATAGTGTTTGGACAACGCCTTTAATGTCCTTTAACTTGATCAGCCTTGAAGTGGTCAGGCAGTTGGAGTAGATGATCCTTGTAGGTCCCTTCCGACAGAAATAGTCTATTCTATTTATTTCCTTAAGCACTGCCAAAAGCTATAGCCCACAAACAGTGATACAGTTCCTGGCCTGAGGAATTTGCAATCTAAATTAACACATGACAAAACATGGGAAGAGATGCAGTGGATTACAGAGGCCAAAGTCTCAAGCCATGCAAAATACAGTCCTGCCCATAGTCAAATTCCTGCTATGGAAAATTTAGGTAAGCATCTATACTTTCAGACCCAAGTCCTGAACCAACTCCTTAAAACACACACAGTAATAGAAAGATAATGGTAGCAATATTGTCACTGTGGGGTAGCTGCTAAAGTTGGTGCTAACAGGCTTCAAGAGGGAGCAAATCTGGTGAATCCTAACTCTGACACCATGTTCAAAAGTGGTTCTCAACCTCACCAAGATCACTACAAGGAAAAAATTAAAACAAGAAGTAAATTACTTTTTAGAACTACTAATCCACGTGGATTAACAGCCATAACTCAGTTTTAGAGAGATGACTGGATTTTCCTAACACATGCACGCACACCCAAAATAGACACCAGGATATTTGGGCTCAGTTAAATATTTAAATAAGATCAAAATAAAATCAAAATTGGTTTTGTATTTCATATTTGTATTTTTAATTGACTGGAAAATGGAAATAAAACATTGAAATACTGTGTTAATATCTATGCTATCTCCACTGGCTACATAAAGATTTGCTTCTGATTTTAAAGTTTCTCAGCTCAAGAAGATGTAGATTTTCTTGGCAACAGCTGCTCTGTAAAATATTCTGAGATAGAATTTTTTATCATAATTAATAATAGATGAAAATTTCTGCGTTTTTGATGTTCTAAACTCTATGCTGTTTGATTTACAATGTCTTTATAGTTGTTTTTCTAGTAATTCTATGCCTCTTTCTGTTGGTATAAGGATGGTTGTCTCTTTTATTTCCCTAGTGGAGTTGGTACAGTATTCTTTTCTTCCTTTTCTCGCCTTCTTTTTCTGTAAATATATTTCATAAAGTTCTCCTTTCTTCCTTAATGAGACTGATCCCTAAGTTCTCTAAGTTTGTTGCTGTGGAATTTTTTTTCTTTTCCCTTTTTTTTTAACTCTGCACAGGGCAGTAAAAAAACCTTGGTGGAGGCTGCTGCAGCGAGGAGTGTGTTCTGCCCACAGTCTTGTAGGGCTGCCCATATTCTCTGTAATGAATGTTTTAAATTGAATGGTGCCTGAAGAGGTGTAGTCTCGTTGGGGGGGTTGAGTTTTTTGGCTTGCACTGTGGTTCTTTGACTTGGTGTTGGGGTTTTAGGGAAGTGTGACTTGCAAAACGTAATGGATAACTCTCCAAGATTGGTACTTTACCAGAAGCTGGATACAGGTCCTTATAGCTACTATTAGTGAGTTAGCAGTGCAGTTCTTGTAACATAGCTGGGATGCTGACAGCTGTAGTTAAAGCTGTCAAAGAAGTTCCAGTAGAATCTCTTGTTTTCCATCATTCATAACTTTTTCAGTGTTATACCTGCAGAATGCAAATCTTCCAGGAAACGTTTAAGCCTTAAAGGGAAGGTTTTTGGATAAGCACGACCAGTTGTTCACACATGAGAACAATTAAAAAGCAAACCAAAAAAACCAAACCCAAAACCAAACTAACCAAAAATCAGACTGTTCTATATCATGAAATTAAATCAAATCTTTTTTGAAACAGCCATTTTCCAGCCTGAAACATATTTGGGACACTTCTACATGCATGGACTTTTCATCTGAACTGCAGTGATAGGACAAGGAGTAATGGATCCAAACTGAAAGATGGAAAATTTAGGTTATATATACAGGAGAAATTCTTCACTGTGAGGGTGGTAAGACACTGGCACAGGATGCCCAGAGAAACTGTGGATGCCCCATCCCTGGGGCCAGGCTGGATTGGGCTCTGACCAACCTGGTCCAGTGGGAGGTGAGCATGCCCACAGCAAGGGGATTGGAACAAGATGATCTTTCAGTCCCTTCCAATCCAAACCATTCTATTATGCACTGATTCTATAAATAAAGCAGCTTCAGGAAAACTCTTGGATACTTGATGGGGTTAGGAGGTTCCAACTTACTGCAAGCCGAGCTCAGGCAAGCTGTTCCTCAGACCCCTGGGGAGAGGCTGAGCAGGGTGTGTATTCATAAACGTAGGGAAATTTTATTAATAAATAAAGAAAAAAACCCAACTCCAAATCATCTCCAAACAAAAATAAAAAACAACCTCACTGGTTCTTTGTCAAGATTATTGCAGCATGAAAGCTTGTAAAATTTCAGCAGAGAATCCACTGCTGCAGGTACAAGGCAGGAGTAAGAAATCCCATCTATTCTCCTGCTCTGTCTGCTTCCCTGCCTTAGTGACCAGCAAGTTTAAAAGGCCACATCCATCCTTCCTCTGTAATACCTTTTAAGGAGCATTTGTGCATCATAACTGTCGATGGCTTCATAAACATCTGCAGCAGCATAAGTGTTTGGGTAGGTGGTTCTCAGTACATATCCTTACAGAAGAATAAGCTTTGCCTCTTGTATCATTCAGCTTCTGTGGTTTGGGGCTTTTTTTCAGTAAGAACTATATATTTGCCTATACTGCAACGTGCCATATGGGTGTACTCATGGTAGTGTGGCTTTCTCTACTGACTGCATTTTTATTTGTAACACTGCACTTTTCATAAAAGACTTTGGCAAAGGCAATGGAGAATCATAGTTTAAATATAATATTATTAATTTACCATCCTTTCTTCCCTTTTCCTTTCTTCTTTTGGAGTTTTAACTTAACAAACAGCCGCTAGTGCACAGACACTAATTTCTTCTTCAGTAATCCCAGGAGATAATATTCTGGCATTCCTTAGTAAATTGGGGCTTCTAAAAGCTATGTCTGGGTGGTCCATGATAATCTTTCTACAACCAGTCTGTTTTCTCTTTAATAAAAAGTGCTCACAGAGAAATACGTGTCCTTCAAATCAATGTGATTTTAAGTGCTGGTCAGGAAACAAGAGTCACACTTCCTGTATAGCAGCCATGTTTATTTTAAAACTACCATCATTATTGCCTTAGAATGTGACAATTGTTACTTGACACTGTTAATTGACAAACTGTTCATCTGACAAATGTTACTACTGTGTTAGTACCTGGCATTCATGCAACATCCCTCATCCTGAGGGATCCGTTCATCTTACTCAGAGCCTGACCAGGCACAGACTCGTCTCCAGGAACAAACTTCCTGTACATATTTCAGCATTTTGCAACAAGCTCAGGGCTAAATAAGAGGAAGGGCAGAAAGATGAAGAAATCTATCAAATACACGGGGCAGTCTGGAACACCACTGACTACGTACTGGTATTTGCAGCTTGATAACAGAGGTAACTATTACAAGTGCTACGGTGTGTGGCTACAACTGAATGGGACTGACACTGCTATGTGACCACAACTTCACAGCAAGGACCACACAAAACCAACCTAATTGAGGCAATTCAGTATGCCAGGCAAGGATTTGGCCTCATCCTTTGTGGCAGGAAAAATACAGGCATGCATCATACAGAATTACTTTGTCTGAATGTGGTAAGAGAAAATTAATTTTACACCTGACCACAGCCTCTGGTGTTACAATAGCCTAATATTTCTAACAGTGATGTGTTTGGCAAAGTCTGATTCAAGTAGGCAGGAAAAGACAATTTAAAAATAGGTACTAACTATTCTCTACTCTCACAGACCTGCTTCACCAATGTAAAAAATTTTCCATACTTTTTCAGCTCATCTAAGATCAGAGGGCCAATCTGTGCCTTACGCCTCTTTGTGCAGTTATGGTCAGCCTGCTGGAGAGCACAAACAGTACCAATCCATAAAAACAGCCCAGATTACCAAGGTAGGAAAGACCATGGACAAAGCAGACCATATTTGTGAACATTCCCAAAGATGGCCTCTGATCACGTGGTGTAATAATAACAGCAGCAACAATAATAATGATACTAATAATGAATGATCACTTCTATAAAAAGAAGAGAATAAGCAACAAAAGTTTTATGTATCCTTATAACAAAATATAGCAGAAATTGTTAAGCATATTAAATCATTGACTACTGCAGATGATTACAAATTATGGCCACCTTGCAAAAGAAAATAATTGTTTCTTAATAGTTCCAGCAATGCAATAACTTTCTAACATTTATTCTTCAAGTCTGAATAAGTGGTGTACAAGCAGTGTACAGACCTATAGCTGCCCCACTGGTATTTTAAAACTGATAAGCATGTTTACTACAGGTAGGAGCCTGAGGCATTAAAAAAGCTGCAAAGTGGTTCAAGAGTGCAAAAAACTTGAGAGCCACTGGCTTAGGAGAAGAACAAGGAGAAATACCTTGTAATTGAAACTACAAGAACACATGGGGAATAATAATTCCTATAACAGAGTCTAGTCAGGTTGATAGGATGCCCAAACACCCCATGATTTTTTGTAACCATAGAAAACCAGAAATCCATTTTGTGATTCACTTGGAAATGTACCTTCTTGGCAGTTGCAGATCCATTGATATCATTTGTTCAGCAAAACATTTGCTTATTACTGATTCAGAGGGCAGGTCAAAGATTCACTTGGCAACCCTTTATGTGCATTATCCAACCTCAAGATTCACTCAAAATTGCTCCATTTACAAGTTCAGATGAGATAACCACCTACAGCAGTATGATGGGTGCCAGAAGAAGTCCAGAGGTACTCAGTCATAATTGTTTTGGACATAAATTTAAATCAGAGCTAATAATATTCAGAGCATAATTCTAACAGTCCAAAAGTTTAAGGATAAAAATTGCAGAATTTGTCACTAAATGTGAAAGTTCCATTTGTTCTATCACTCCAACTGGGACCGTTTTTCTGCAAAATAGATTTCTTTTATGTGTTCATTAACATAAAATTGGAAGGGAACTCTTGAGTCATCAAGGCCAAAGAACCATCCAACGATCATAAACAATCACATCACGTTATCTCTTATACAGAGATTGACTAAACTATGTTTTGCAAGCAGTTCAGTTTTCATTCCCATTACATCCCTGAAGATGCTGTTCAGGACTTCAACAATTTAATGTTTGAGGACTTTCTTTTGTCTTCTTACTTCCTGAAGTTTTTGTGACTGGTTAAATGCATTTAATCTTTCACTTTGATAATGGGTTTAACTATCTTTTCTTCCTCCCTGACATGTGCCTTCCTTATATGTTTATAGATATTCCCTCGCTAGGTTCAAAAAGGCAGGTTGTTTCCAGTATCCTCTCAAAATACAGGTATCTTTTTGTCTCATGGTGGCCCTTCTCTGAAGATGCCTTTGCTTTGAGTTCCCATTTCTTGAATGTGGCTACCCTGGTCTGTACGCAGGTCTTGTTAATATGCCCTTTTTTCCTTTGCATTATTTGGCAAGTGCCCACTTGCCTCTTTTCCTTGCTGCCCATATTGCAATGGCAATATAGCCCAGCTCAGACCCTTGTGGTTCCTTTGCTGGAGTCTGAAAGTACAAATAAATACTGTTTCCTGGATTTTAGGAACCTATACAAAGACTTGATTGAGCACCGCTCATCTTTGCACTCTCCTATCATATTACAGTGACTCATTACAAATGTATCCTGAGAAAGAGCATTAAGAATCTTCCCTCTTCCTTTGTGGTGGTTTCTCTCCAGGTTAAAAACAAGCTGTACAATAACAGATAGGCAATGTTTCATGTTGACTTCATTGGTTAATTATTTTGATGATGTAAGTACAGAAACGGTAAGAAAGACTGCATAACAAAAATATGCAGTCCAAAGAGCACCTACAAAGCTCTCCATTGCTCTTCCTTTTAAATACAAAAGAAGAGGAGAACATAGAAGGGTGGAGTAGAGTCATTCAATCAGTCCAATCATTCTTGTGTTACTTCTGTGGTAACTTTCATGCAGAATGATCACAAGGAACTTCACTTAAACTAAACTCAAATGCTTACCAAACTACAACAGAAGGAAACCAGAATAAAACAAATTAGTCTAGTCAACACTAAGGCTTAAAAATGTTGAAGGCCCTATTAACTATAAAAAGCTTAGAGTGTCTCTGCGTGTATGCACTCACAAGCATGAGAGAGAAATGATACACGTACACGAAAAAAAGAAGGAATTAGCAATCCATGCTGCTTCAGAAAGATTGTGCCCTTCATTCTTGATTCACAAAGAAAACTTGCCTTAGAAGTGACCCACACTGAAGAATCTGAGACCTTCTTAGGCTACCCTCCAGATTAACATAGGTAACAAGGCTGGCCGAGAACAGCTAAAATCTCTCAGCAATTCAATTACGATTCAGCACTTGGGCATGTGTTTCAGCGTGGATTTAGTGTAGGGCATTATCCATTGGGATGGGAAAGCATGGCACAGCATTCTTTGTGCTCATAAATACTGGAAACATGCAAAGTGCAAATTAGCTGGAATTGGCAGGACCCATATCTGTTACAACATCAGATTAAAAGGCTGCAACTCCTGGCAATTTTATGGATCATGCTGCGTTAACATTTTGTTAATGTTTTGCTAGGGAAGTAGGGGAAATAATTGTAAAACTTCCCTGTATAAATGCACACTTGTATCTTAACAGAAAGCTGGGGAGAAAATCAAGGAAGGAAGTAATACAACCAGCTACAGACAAGCAACCTGCTAAGAAACATTGAGGGCACAATCACACACAATCATTTCTTTCCTTGTTTACCCCAGCCATCCTGGACTGTTTCCATGCTGGAAACTAGCAGATAAGGAGGTTAGAAGGCTCTGAGATGTGGTTAGGCAAGGGTGAGCTCTGGGGAGAGCAGCGTGAGAAGTGAGGTGACCAGCCCAACTCCAGGAGAGGAAGGAGATGGCCTGGGTGGCTGCGGAGGTAAATCTGGAAGGGATTTGGGGATGTAAGAGGAGAACACACTTGGGTGCTGTAAGGGAGAAAGTATGATACAGTGGTAGTTCTGTTAAGGAACCGTATTTAAGATAACTGAACTAGGTAAGGTACACCAACAAGATCACAGAATCATAGCATGGCCTGGGTTGGAAGCGACCTTAAAGATGACCTGCTGTGGGCAGGGACACCTTCCATTAGAACAGGTTGCTCAGAGCCACATCCAGCTTGGGATGGGGCATCCACAACTTTTCTGGGAGATCCGTTTCGGTGCCTCACCACCCTCACAAAAAAGATGGTTTTTTTCCTAATAACTAATCTAAACTCACTCTGTTTCAGTTTGAAGACATTGCCCCTCGTCCTGTCATTCCATTCCCTTGTAAAAAGTTCCTCTCCAACTTGTAGTCTCCCTTCAGGTACTGGAAGGTCACAATTACGTCATTCCAAAGCCTTCATTTTGTCAGGCTGAACGAACCCAATTTTCTCAGCCTTTCCTCATAGCAGAGGTGCTACGTTCCTTTAATCCTCTTGGTGTCTCATCCACCAGCACCCTCAAGTCCTTCTCAGCAGAGCTGGTCTCAGTGAGAAGCAGGATGGCAACTTTGTGCAGCTGCGGAAAATACACTCACAATTTGCTGAGGAGGCTTTTACATGAACAGCACTTTTCCCACTCACACATAACGACCCCACCCAAAAGATGGAGGAGGAGTTCATAAGAAGTGACAAAACCAGGGAAGCTTCCCTCAGCAGGAGGCAATTGTCTAATTTTTCGTTAACATAAATCAGGCACAGTTTTAATGTTAGCCAATAAGGCTTCTGAGGAAGAACAACTCCCAAGGATGTCCCTGCCAACCTACGGCCTGAGTGAGTGCTGCTGGCTGGAACTGTGAAACAGCAGCCATGCATCCTTGGCTCGTGTGGACACAGCCACTGTGCTGTGGCCACATCAGGAAAAAAGCTCATTAAAGGACATCAAAGCAAACTAAGTATTTCTTCCAGGGCTACTTTTATTATGAAAGAAGACCGTGCATCTCTTCATAAAATTTAAAACAGTAATTAAAAAAAAAAAAAAAAAACAACAAAAAACTAAGGAAGAAAACCTCCCATGGAATAGCTTTTCAGCTATAAAACTATACCACTGCTTTTTCTCAGCAGGTTGACTCTGTAGAACTGTCCATACTGAGGTAAGATAACCTGAGGAAAAAAATACTGTCGAAATTTAATTTTAAATGACATCAGAAGGAATTTTGAAAAAGTTCTCTGCATTGCAGGGTGGTGGTGGTGGTGGGAAAATAGTGTCTCTGAATAACTATTTTTCCTGGCCAAAAGGGAGCATTTTTGTAGAGTTTTTTATAAACTTTATCCATAATATTTCTTGGGTTAGCAAGTTCAAAGGAATTACAGAATTCAGAGATTTAAAGAACAGAACACTACAAATTAGAATTAAAAATATATCTATATAATTAAGCTTTTTCAGTTATTGAAAGAATGTATCCAGGCTTGCTGTTAGCTTAAAATGCTGAACAGTCTCTATGGCAATTTTAAGTGTTTCTTGTCACTGAAAAAAATATTGTATTTTGAAAAAAAAAGTTGAAAGCAAAGTGTTTACAGAATGACATTAAGCAGATTACATTCCTTGTAACTAATTAAGAGCAAAAGTGGTAAATACTTAATAAATGCAAGCTGATTACACAAAAATGTAAAATGGCTTAACATGAATTGGTAGATTTTTTGGGATTATTGATTAAAACTCAGCCAACTGTCGGAATAATATAGGCCATATAATTTTACCTAGTCATTCTTGAATCAGAATATAGAAGGTACCAATGAAGTCGAACATATATCTATGTAAATGTATAGCTATATTTATAAAGAAGCCTGTCTGGATTTAAAGCCTCTAATTAACAGAAAAGTTACACTTCTTTCTTCTCATTTTGGTGCTCATGAAGTGGAATTTACAACTTGTGAAGAACAGGCATAGAGGAGACAGAGTTCTTGTTTGAGAAGAACAAAAAATTACATGAAATCAACTTTAATGAATTAAAAACCTTGGTCATAAATCCAGAGGCAAAAATAGTGTGGTAATTCACAAAAAATTCCCCAAACCAACCAAACAAACAAAAAAACCCCTCTACAACAAATTCAGTGCAATGCATTATTTGTACATGTATTTGTCAGTCCAGAGAGATACTCTGCACAAACTGCCAGTGGCTGAAAATCACTGCTAGCACATCTTGGTTACATCAGAGTCTCATACTAGAAGGGTAAAACATTTTTTGAACAGAAGGTTTCTGCATCCATTGCACTGAATCAAAATTTTCTGAAAACATATTGCTTCATAGTTATTAAAAATAAATCATAAAATTTACTACCTTTTCATATTACAGAGATACACATGATATTACTTTGTTCTCTCTTGCATCCAAATCTTCTGGCTTGATGACATAATAGTTTAACAGGGTGTCTACTAGTTCTTAAATGGAAGACACAGTGTACTTTTTTTCAGCTGTAGTTACATTTCACAAGAAGTGCCCAATTATTTTGAACTAAGACATTGTTTGGAAACATATTCCATCCTTTTATAGAAACATGATCCCCAGCTAAAGCCACGGGTATAACTGTTATACAAGATGAATAAAAAGCACATCTTCCCAAAGACTTTCCAAATGCAAGTACCCCCTCCCCATACTTGTAAGTTGTTGGAAATCAGCAACTCTAAGTTTTCCCAAACTTCATTTATTTAAAAATAAAGGTTACACCCAGGACCAAGTCCAACAGTGAAATCAGCCATGTAAACAGGATGGAAAAATCGGTTATTCTCACATATGGAGAGTTATAAAAGGTATGTGACATATGGAATCTGTATTTCAGTTAGGTCACAGTTTTGCTCTAACACTTTCTTTTACTCTTTAACCTACCAGGAAAATGGTTTCCAGCCAAGGAGATGGAGATGAAAAAGAAAACCTATTGACTGTAAAATCTGAAGCCGTCTCAGGACAGGATGTTTGTACCCAAGAAAGATGTGTTAAATAACAAATATGTAATGTGTGTGGAGGAGAAGTTAGATAAGTGTGTAATGTGCTTGGATTAAAAAGTAAACAAATAAAAACTTAAAGAAATTAATCCTTGTTTACTCTATTATGAGAAACTCAAGGTTCTTTAATATTCTGTATATTCACCAGAGTAGGAAAATTTGAGAACTAAAATTCTTGTGGGATGGGAAAACTGTTTCCTGCCCATCTTTGACCTCTCAGTGTAAAACTGCTTAGCGCTTTGGTTTACAGTACAAATATTTCTGGATATGGTATCCATCTGTTATGTATTAGTGAAATGTTTCTGATATTCAGCATTCTTTTAAACAGCACTATTACAATTTCATCGAGAAAGGTTAATAGCTAAGTAATAGTCTGACAGGTTTACAGTGGATGGTATTTCTGGAAAGAGTATTTGCTGTTTAGCATTTCTTAAGCAGAGCTGTTAAAATTTCAACTAAAGAGTTCTCGAAACTTCAGGATGATGTATCATATGTGGGGTGATTACACAGAGTATTACCCTTAAAATGTTTTTTCAAGGAAATTTGACTATTTTTAACACTTAGCTAAAGACTTTAAATGGTAAGCTTGAGTTCATCACAGTTATCCATAAAGATAACTTGGTATCACTTTTTTAAAAGCTCCTTGTCTTGGCTACATGTTGATTGAGGGTCTTTATTTGTTCAGTAAATTTCATAGTTATAACCTCCTTACAGTAATGGAAGAGATGCTGTAATCCTAAGAAGTCAAAAACCACACAGAAAAAGAAAGGAAATGAAAAATCCCAAACTGAAGACCTACAGGAAATGTTTGCTAAAAGCAGTGAATAGGCCCCATTTCCATTTGAACCCCTTTCTAGCTGCATACAATTACTGTGCTGAGTGTTTGCTTGCCAGGCTTTCCAATCTTGTGTGCATGAATGTTTGGGAACCTGTTTGCCCAGGCATATGCATACCTGGAGAAAAACAGCACTAAGGTGTGGAAAAATACCCAGATACGCTTCACCAACCTCTAGTTCAGGGATGAGTCAGAAACTCAGATGCTTCAGAGTCTTTTTGTCAGGATAAGGTCCCAGGAACTTGCCTCTAGCTTAAGGTCCATATAAAATCTTGAGATGCTTGACTCCGTGTCATCAGCAGCAGATTTTGGCTCAACTCACTTTTTCCCACTCTCCCAATATCCCTGGTGATGCCACGGCCACGGCATTTTGATTCCCTGGGGACATGGGAAAGGAGAGATGATCACAGAATCCTGTTTACATTGTTTAGAGTGGGGTTTACTAAGCTCTGGCATAGGTTGCTCAGGGAGACTGTGGAGGCTCCACCCTTGTATGCACTCAAAAGCTGATGGGACATGGCCCTGGACAACCACCTCCAGGTGACCCTACTTGAGTAGGAGGGCTGGACAAGATCTCCTCCAGAGGTTCCTTCCAGCCTCAGCCTTTCTGTGATTGTGTGATTCTGTGATACCTTCCTGACCCTGCACCTTACCCCATTTCTCCTCTTTAGCCTGTGTGGGCATTCCTAGGTTTTGACTGGTACTGATAGTGGTTCTCTGGTGACTTTTCTCCATCTCACTAGTGATAATGACCAATAAACTGAGCATACATGATGCAAAGCCATCATGTCCAATCCCACTAGCTGCAAAACTACAATACCTATAAAAATATTTCTTGTGTTCTCTGCCTCCTCCTCTCTCCTCCTATTCTTTCTGAGTTGGGAGAATGCTACCTGCTGAGCCTTTCTGCTTCAAGAAAGAGGAGGACCTGAGGGAAACACTTCCTATTCACCCTCTTCAGCCAACAGCACTGCTCCCTCTGTTCCTGAATGTGCTGGAACAGAGCATAGAAACCACCTGCGTCTGCCACAGGGCAGCTGTAGGCACAAGGGAGCAAGCTGAGTAGCATTTGCGCTGGACATGGACATCTCAAACATAATGGGGTGGGGACAGTAAAGGTCCTAAGCACCTCACGGCCACTCCTGTTCTAGGGGCAAGATAAGTACTGCTGGACAGAGGCCATAAATGGAACTGCAGAGAGGACCAAGGAGAGGAGGAGAGCAAGAACCCCAGAACCAGCACTGGTCTGTCAAAATCTCTCTGTTCCTTTGCTTCCAGAGACTAGTTGTATCATACAAATCGCTGATATTGAGGCAACTTTTCTGTATCAGTACTGTAAGATTCCAGCAGAGCTGCCCATCACAACCTCATCAGGTTTCTTCACGAAGGAGTACCTTTTCCACAGTTCCATATTCAGCTGAAAGTGAAGTTACTGTTAAAAGGTTTCATGAGCAGCGTTGGTTGAGGAGACACCCCCCACAAGCAGGCCTGTCTTTATGCAAAGCAGCCCTCACTCACTTTTCACAAGTTCTTCAGCAAAATGTTGGCAAGGCTGACAAACAAATGGGAAATCTCACATGCAGGATTTACAATTTTAAACTAAAGAGAAACTTTAGTAAATGTACATATTTTTAACCTGGAAAGGAAATAAGCAGCTATGGGAAAAAGAAGAGTTCGCAGATAGACTGCAATAAATAATCATATGTACAGAGAAGTCTGTCGGGATAAAAAGCGTTCTGAAGTTCACCAGTAGATCTGGGACCAACACTTACAGCTTCACAGGGACGCAGAAAGGAGGCGAAATTAACCTCTTGCTGTTCTACAATCAAGGCAACAGACCTATTCTACACAAAGAACCAGCTAATCAACCTGGACTGCAAAGCCAATGTGATAGACTCACATTGTCAACTGTTGTGCAAAGCTGCCTGTGTACTTCACTGATCAGGTCAGCCGAATACATATGGAACTAATCGGGAAAGAAAATTCCAGTGGCAAACAAAATGCATTGTCTGTCCCACCATGTATGGTTGAGTGTAAGCCACATCACAAAGAGTAAAAACCCTTGAAAAACATTGGAAAATACTGAAAAATATTACAGCTGCCCTCTATACACCCACATGTCTCACAAAAGGCAGTAAAGAACAGCTACCTTTAGCACTACAGGAGACAGTTTGTACTTCTGTCAGAAAGGGCATTACAACCACCAGACTTTTTTTCATTACTGCTCCATTTCCAGTTTCCCCTTTCTGCCCAAAATAAAAATGAAAGAAATCCTCAGTAAGTTCCTATAATTCTTAGGACCTGACAAAGAAGTTTGGATGGTGGCACAAAGCAGAGGTGGATCTACACTTTCTTTCTGACTCAGAAAGAAAAGTGCTGTGAAGGGCTACAAAATAATGTCTTTACTGAAGGCATTAATTCCCCCACTCAACAGGGGGCCTGGAGCCACAGGGCACATTTGGGTCTCTACTCAGCCTGGAGGTCAGGTATCCAGGAATACCTTAGGTGAGGTTTGATGTGGGAAAGTTTGAGACCAACCTCTGGAAGACTCTTGCATCACCTCTCTCTAGACTGGGCTACAATCAGTAATTTCAGTGTTGCAAGTGAAGCTGAAAATGAAAATAGCACAGCACTTCTCCAGGAAGATCTGCCTACCTTCTCCATGTGACAAGCTATGCCAAGTCTGTTCTCTTGTCACCTTCAGCTGACTCCTGTCACCTTTGGTGGGTTTCTGATGCCTGTGTAATGCTTTGGTCTTCAAAGGCATGACTCCCATGCATATGAATGAAATTTGACCTCTGAACCAAAGTGGTAGATGCATCCCTCTGCAGCAGTGCAGATCACAATGCACAGAACAACACAAAAACTTTGGGCAAAAGATATTCTGGTAAAGCTCACTTAGGAAGACATTTTGCAGAGAAATCTCAGTGTTATCTAGC
This sequence comes from Anabacerthia variegaticeps, assembly GCA_035583185.1. Taxonomy (NCBI): domain Eukaryota; kingdom Metazoa; phylum Chordata; class Aves; order Passeriformes; family Furnariidae; genus Anabacerthia; species Anabacerthia variegaticeps. The sequence continues at coordinate 73,116,199 of JAWWEW010000041.1, forward strand.
ATCTTAACCTCTTGAGGAATGGTCCAAAACTTTCTTTCCCCTCTAAGAGATGTTTGTGTTATGTAGACTGTACTGGGTAACATAATGAGAAAATGGAATTTATTCAAACTGAGACTGGTTTCTTAGGAAAACCACTTTTTGTGGAGGTACAGCAGGCAAAGGTCATAGTTATACTTGTTTTCCTACTCTTAAAAATTCTGCTGTTCTATCAACTTCCATATCTGAATCTCAGTACTTCCTTCTCCTTCCACATCCCTGTTAGACCTAATCCAGCTTCTCATCACACACCCAGACTGCCCTCCCATCATAAACAGTTTTGTACCCTTATTCCAGATAATATGAGACTTGAATCATACAGAGTCTATTTTTATTGATTTTGTTTAACTCTACTTAGACTGGTGTGTGCTAAGATTGTCATTAGGATGGCCAACAACACAAAACATAAAACAGTGTCCTTGGAAGGCCTCCCCAGGTCTCTATCATACTTCCAAAATAGGAACTACAGGTATGAGGAAGAGGTTAAGTCACTGAAGGTATTATACTGATAAAATGTCCATTATTTCCCGCTTCCAAACCAAAGCATAATCCTGTCCAAATAAAAAAGTGTTTACAGTGAAGAACATACTGGTCTTCACCACAAATCAGCTGTGAAATGGTCTGTGAGATCCTGGCAACAGGAAAAGTATAGACAAAAACCTGCAGTCCATTCTGGGCAATCCTTTGCAAGTGTCAACCAAAAAGCATTGTATCTCTCCCTTGTCATGGCCTGCAGATTGATGAGAAACAACTAGAAAAAATGAGACATGGCAGCAAATACTGCTTAAAGTAACAGGCTGAAATGTCTTGGTCAAAAGTTAGAAATTTTAGAACCTTTAGAATTTTTAGAACTCTTCCATTTTTTAATAAAATAATGCAATTCAAGTCCTTTTGTTTTTCAAATTACATGACTAATATGAAAGAATATATGTTTTTAATCTCTTTGTGTAAAGCAAGCAAGCAAATGGTATCGATTTTGTAGCATAAAAGCCTTTCTTCCAAAATTTGTGCTACCTCCATTTTTAAGATGAGCTTCAGTCTTAAAACTGAGTTTCACTTAATAATTCACCTTCCTGGTCTCAGACTAATTCACACAAAAAATCATGCTACTGTGGCACTCTCTGATTGCGAATGTCTGTCATTTATTTCATTTACGACTCACTTGGCCATTCAGACCTCAGAGTACGGACCAAAGAGTTGTGCCAATAGCTGATGGAGGAAGGCAGAAGTGGAAAGGAAGGAGATGAAAGTAATAATAATCTAAAGGTCTGTTTGTCAGTTCATGTAATCAGTCAGATCTTTGATGGAATAGACAGCTCCTCACCAACACATATGTTGCCTACACTTGGGTATACAATGACACACCACCAACTCCCCCTTAATTTTCCTTTGATAAACTTTTTGTACTCTTTGAGAGCTACTTTACAGGACAGGGCTGAAAAAAAATGCACTTTCCTACTCGCACGATTTGCTTCCTACTTTTACCAGTGACAATTTTGATATTTAAAAAATAATTCAGGCTGCATGTGGGGATAACAGGCATTGGAAGGGGAGTTTTTTCACAAATGGTTCTGTGCAGAACAAGGCACAGTGGGCGTAGGTGCTGGCGCTGCCATTGCAGCTCAGTCTTACAAGCTGCAAAAGATCTGTTATTCTTCCAGACTAAAGCTGTCAATCAGGAGGGACTGTGAGAAGTGAGGCAGTGGTTAGTGATGTGGACTGAAGTTCACAGGAGACCAACTGATTTGCTCTTGTGACCTAGCACAAATTTGAAATTCCTGTCTCCAGAGGTAAAAGGTTAATGGAATAACCTATTTTTTTCATCTTGCTCCCTGCTGCAGAACACCCTTTTAATTATTGCTATTATTTATTGATTTATAAAGTAACATGTAACATAAGGTACTCAGCAAGGAAATTATGAAGCATATAAAACACAGTTAAAATGATCAAAGAGATGTCTGATCTGAAGAGATCTGTGATGACAAATATGGAAAAGCACTTCTCCATCTTGGAGACAAACATCAACTTCACTGTGTCTGGTTATGCAGACACAGAAAACACACACACACGCACACACAAAAATCCATCTGTAAGTTAAGAAAAAAAAGAGGGATTTTAAAAACGCGCACTTGGTTTAAAAATGTGAAAACTGTCATATTAAGAATCCAAATACCAAGGAAAAGGCATTTTAATTCTTATTTTAAGTCAGATAACTGATCAGTGACCCAAACTTCTTTTCATGACTATAAAAAAACCCACTTTGATTATTTTAACACAATAGTTGAAGCAGGATTTGAAGCCATATTGCCCTGAGGTAATAACGAGAGAACAAAACTCAAATTTTCCTCGCAGCTGACTGGAGTCGGATGTTCCAAAGCTATGACCCATACCAGCCTCCTAAAGGGTGCAAGGGCATCACGAGAAACTGTAAGAACTGGAAAATACCAAGGATGTTGATGTGTCCTCAATGCCTCACCAGCAGGAAATGGGAATAGGGGCTGCAAAGGAGAAGAGTATGCTGTGATGGAGTCCGGTTGTCCTGCTGTTGTGTTCCCCCACATTCACTTGGCTGCCACGAGCGTGTTGGGTGCCCCCAAGTCCAGTGTGCAAACACACACTATGTGCTGCCAGCTTCCACACACAGTGCTCAGGCTGCATTTGATGCTTTCCTAATGCAGCCTCGAGCCAGGAACTTCAAAGGAGCACATCAAAGCTGTTATTCACAGCGGAGAAGAGAGTGTGAAGCCGGGTGGCATTTTTTTTCTCCCCAGCGAATATGAAACTTTAGGGGGCTTCCCAAAGGACATAAGAGTGATTAAAAAAAAAAGGAAAACTCTCTTTCGTGTCCTAGGGAAAGCAGAGTAGAGGCCCCATAGAGGCAGATGGAGGAAGAAATTAAAATTTCTCTCTATTAATACATCTCCTGGATAGCCTGCTATGCTGTGAAGGGAGCGGGGAGGGCAGGAGAAAAAAAGAACTAAGTTTCATCTTTGTTTCATTGGTCTTTTTTTTTTTTTTAATCCAAGTCACAAAAGCTTAAAATGATGAAATGAGCATGTGCAGCCTTACTGAGATAGGAGACAGGCAATTACTGAAACTCTGGGCCACAATATCAGCTGCCTGCTGACTTCTGCGATTGAATTAAAAGTATCATAAGAATAATGCAAGGACTTGCCCTTGTCCTGCTTGTCTATGTGTTTATTTAATTTTCTGTCCAACTGACTCTCAAATAAATTGGAAACAGCTGCCATTTTTTTGATTCAGTAGCTCCATTACCCCCCAATGACATCATTCTGGGCACGCTCACCAACAATAGGTCATTATGCAGCAATTACTTTATTGATTTATGGAAGTTTTTAAGCTCCACCAGGAATATGCACATTCAAGGAAAAAAAGGACTTTTCCTTCTGCGCTGCTGTAAGTAGTGAGCTGCTGCACTAGGCAGGGACAATATTATGGGCACAAAATTGGAATTGAGATCACAAAGGGAAAAGGCAAAACCACTTTTGCTATTGGTTGCATTGCCAAAGATAAAAGCAGATAAGGTTTCAGAGGAGGATCTTGCTGTGAATTGATGTTTAGAAACTGTCATTTGATATGGCATTCAAACGTATGACGCAAGTCAAACTGCTACGCAATAGCCTGGCAATAAAAACATGCAATATTTGCTATAATCCACCCTAATGATGGCCTGATGCATGGGCTTTGCGAGGTACTGCCAAAGCCATTTAAGAATTGTTATCACATGGAATCCTTTCCTTTCTTCTGTTCTTATCATTATATTAGATCAGCCATCCTTTGTACATTATGCACAATTCTAAGGGAGAAATGCAAAAATCATACAGTGCAGGTCTGATTCATTATGGTCTTTCAGCCTTTAATCATCATCTTGGTTTGAAATCATGGAATTTTGAAGAAAACTGACACTGCAAATTAAGGCAATTTGTCATTTTCTGTATTAAACTTGGAATACACCAAAAAAGTATCACTGTGGTTAATAAAAGAGTGGTATGGAATACAAGCATTTTGTAATCTTTTAAAATAGAATAGATATTGAGCTGTATGGAACAAGATAGAGATATCTCTTTTATGAACACTTTAGAAGTGGGAAAATACCTACAAAAACTGTATCTAAATGTGTATTTAAATATTTGAATTAGGTTTATACTTACACCTCTAAACATTTACTTTCAAACTTTTGGTCATTTGCTTTTCTTTGCACTGAAGTTTGGAATCTCAAATTGGCTCACTGCAATCATCAGTAAACAGGATTTTCAAAAATCTAGAGAATAATGCCTGAGCATCACAGAATTTAGCAAGAGTTTAGTGTCTTAGTTGGATATTGTAACTTCACTCTTTTTTTTCTTTTTCATCCTGTTCCTGACTTTGATGCTTAAAATGTTTCAGTCATCAACAGAAGGTGAAGAACCTGAATCATGTGGTTTTGGTGAATCATGCACAACAGAGTCTCTGATCTTCAAGGGCAAATAGGTGATAGCAGCAAGTTCCTATTTCAAAGGATGACATACACAAACCAGCAACATTTCTGTGATGACTCCAGATTCTTTTTAGGAACTATCCGTACTGGATAACTGAAATGTAAAATTTCTGAACACCATATAGTCAGACACACTTTCACATTAACTTTTCTATACCAGTTGCACATAACACAGTCAGAGGAACTAGTCCAAGCTTGTAAATGATTCATAAAGAGAAAAAAAATGGTTGGATAGATTAATTATAATGAAAAAATGATGATTTTTAGAAAACACCTTGGGGATACGTCTTCAGGTCTGCAATCAAAACCACGTGGGTATATTACTGTGCCTAGCAGGCTCTCTTATTATGACTTGCAGAACTGGGTCTTAGCTGTAGATTGTCATCACAAGTGCTTTGAGAAAGTATTAGAATTATATTTGTGTATTTTTCTTCATTTTATAGATGCATTTTACAATCAAGTAATTTCATTCCTTGTGGTATGTCCGATGTTCCTTTCCACATCAAATATATGCTAATATTTGAAAAGTTGGGTGTTTTTCAGCAAAATGATCCTGGATGAAAGAAATATCCTAATTTTTAGGAGGTCATGCTTTGAAATGCAAAAAACCCTAAACAGCTCATTAGATCTGCTGGTACCACATTAGAAGGAATGACATAAAATGCGGTAAGATATTGTGATTAAAATAATAACATATCTGTATTTGATCACATTTTTGCAATTCACATATTAAAATAAATAAGATCAAATTATCTGGACATTCCAATGGCATAAGTTTGACTCCTTTTTTCTTACTTGTAACGTACCACAAATTACACTTTGATTGAAAAACATGAAATTATGTGAGATGCCTTCTCCACAGTCTGATTATTCTTTTACATTTCTCCAATACAGCTGCTGTATTTCCCTCGCATCATCATGAAGAATATGTCAAGAAGTCAGGTACAGGACTGTTTTAGTAATGTCCCTGTAAAGTACTTGAAATACAAGCCCAGACTCTCTGATCTTCACACAGGGGCTGTAGAGTTATACAGTCTGCTTTGTGTGCTTACACCATTTTCACCATACTCAACAAAAATGTAAGAACTCTGTGTGGCTCAGGTGTTGCATTAATGAAGTCACACCATCAAATTGCGTTACTCTGACCTTTTCAGTTTTGTTAACTTTGCCCCTCATTTGTTAACTTTGCCTCCCATTTGTAAGACCAGCTTATAAGAACAGACCTCTCAAAATTGACCAATTACTACCATAATTAGCATTTAGTTCATTTAAGTAACATTTTCAATAACACAGCAATGCAGAGGATTTTAAAAACTCAACCAGAGAGAGCGCCTTTCTCAGAGACATCAAGGGACCCCAATCTCATTTCTTTCTCGTGTGCATCTCCCATGGGCAGCACGTGAGGTTTTCACAGCACGTGGAAGCTGTGGTTAGACCACAGGTATTGAAATTCAGAATTCTCCTTCTGGTCACAAAGTTGGTCAGGAGCACAGAAGGGCAATACAGCGGGCGTTCACTCCTGTGGAAGCAAACAAAAGAAGACTGAGGAAGGCACAGAGAGAGCATCTCTACCCCACGGTTCTCTGAATGCCATTCCTAACCCCGCTGGTATGCGGGGTCACAGCACCCCGCTGAAGCTCCGTGGAGTTGACAAGGGATTGATCCAGTTGGAAGGGAAATGGGATAAATCCACTGAGGGCCCATGGAAACGGAGCACAGGGGTAGGGCAATGCTGGGTGCTAAAATTCCCCTTTGGCTACTGGAAATCCTTCAAAGCCAGCAAACTGGCATACTACCAAACCCAACTGCTAGTGCCAGAACACATTTCTATGGTAAATCAAGTGATGGATTTTGCAGTCATACCGTAAATAATGCACCTTCTCCTTGAGTGGGGTGAAATGTAGTGCTACCAAAATTAATAGCGCTAACTCGATTTATAGCGGCTGAGAATCTGGTTCAGCATGTTAATATCTCCATTGACGTCCTCTTGTTTAACTTATGACTCCTTAGTTTAAAAATTCCACCTGGAGTTATTAGTAATAAAAAGGAAATTCCTGCCTCTTCCAGCATCCCACTATTGAGAAGCAGTGGAGGTTACAGAGCTACACATTTTGTGCCTTTACAATAAGCAGGTTTTCTCATGAAATGGACATTCTGCTTGACAGTAGAGTGACAAAGATGGAACCCTACATTCCAATCCAGGGGTTGGAACTAGTTAACATTTAAGGTTCTTTCCAACCCAAACCATTCTATGATTCTATGCCTTCAGCCAACTGATGTAATTACACTTTAGTCAGTGGTACAGTGTTAAGCCTCCATTATACCCATGTCTTTTTTCTACTCTGAAACCTTAGGTAAATAGTGTTTTATATCATTATTTACCTCCAAAAGTCACAGTAGGTAAGAGCGGCCACCGTTAAATGAACTGCTTACTGCTACAGAAGATCAGTCCCAGAAGTAGGATTGAAAGTCATAAAGTTCTGGATCTTTTAACGAAAGTTGTCTATGTCATTATATTCACCATTTACAGATATTAAAGAAATGTAGACAATGAAAAATGACAGAAAAAAACTCACTTGCCTTCTGCAAGAGTATCCATGTCTGTCCCATTGTTTGTATAGACTTTGCAGAAAAATACATGAGGATACAAAGGCGAACAGCCAGTTAGTTGGATAGTTATAGAGACAGCCAAGAGATGCATTAGGAAAAATAATCACTGGCTATCCTCAACAAATAAAGATTTAAATTTTGCTCCTTGGCCTAGGCAGCCTGGCTTTCAGTCCTATGGGTTTTTCTTTCTCCCCTTGTACAATCTCCATTTGCTCTGAATACTTTCAGCACCTTTATGAAAGGGGTTTTATCTTCCCAGCAGACTGTGAGGCAAGCCTACTTTCAGAATTAGGAAAACAAGGCATGGTGTGTTTTCAAGCATAAATAACAGAAGCAGAGTTGCAGGAGAGACCCAGTTTTCTCACTCTGTGCACAAGACCATCTCTTGCAGCTCAAGACCCCCACAGGTTACCAGGTATGAGAGGAGGGAATCATGCAGTGCCCAGTTGAGCCCCTGTGGGTGTTCCAGCAGCATCTTTGCCTTTGCACTCCCCACCGCCTTTTCATGCACAGGGCCATATACAAGCATTTCACTGCCTGCAAATGTGAGCCTGAGACAGGGAATTCAGTCTGTCCTGCTCTGAACTGGGGTGCCATGTGGCACCCTTACCCACAAGAACAGTCCTGGCTCGTGCCTCTGCCTCTCCTCCTGAGAACCAGTGCGACTGTCACCGGCTCTGTAACCATCCCTGTGGCTGGTGGAGCTCAGATGTCACAATAAAAACTGATATATGCAAATTGGCAAAGAGTGTTTGCTTTTTACCCTAAACATAGTTTTTCAGCTGAACTTTGCATTCTATGGAGATGTATTTTTGAAAACCAGAACTGAGCATAAAATTCCATTATTTAAGTGGTATGTACTAGGTAGGTATGGTCTAAGAAACCTGGCAGTAACTTACTCTGTTTGTGGTTTCTACTTTGTTAGACTCTGTGGAGCCATGAATCTATCTTGTCCTTAAAAAACTGAAAGAGGGGGCCTTTAAAATGAATATAATGCTAAATTTATGTGCCACAGGAGCAGCATATCAAGGCCTCTGTGCTGATTAGACCCAGATGTTGGTAACAATGTTAGTGTTATGGACCAACTGCAGGTGTGGGAATAAATCCCTTTCCCTGGGACCCTCAGCAATCAGACCAGTGGTTTCTTCTGGCTCTCAGCTCACAGTTTTCAATTAGCACTACAATGGTATTGTTGTTCTCCAGCATTAGATCATATGTCATGTAAATGAAGTTGAATATACACTTTAACTCGACAAGGTGATTAAGGCCAAGGATACATATGTTCACTATTATAACACGATCAAGGTTAAAAAATAATAATAAAAAAATAGCCCTGACATGCCATAAAGTTTTTATTATTTTGGCTTATCAGTAGATTTTCACATTTTACTTTCATAAAACAGAATATAGTGCAAAGCAGGGCTAGACTAGAATTTGAATAAAAGGCAGACAAAAATATTATATGTGTAAAATTATATATATGTGTGTCAGTACAATACTTAATTTTGGACTTCTATGTCTTTATGTGACAGTCTGACATCTGACAACTTGGATAGCTCTCTATTTCTTTTCCCAATTTTCTGTCCACTTTCCTTACCTTTTTCTCTCTCATGTCAATGAACTGTGCATGCACAACTGTTTCCAGAGCAGAAGAAACTGAGATATTCCTGAAAAACCATCTACCTCAGAGCAATGAATCCAGCTCATCAGTGCCAGAGGTTGTTTCCTCTATCTCCTTTGGGTTTCATGATATTTAGAACACCACCCTGGCTCACTAAAACATATTAAGGGCTCTGTTAAGTAAAGGGGCCATACTCCTCTTCCACACATGCATAATTCCCATTAATGTCAATGGCCATTACCTCTGCAATGAAGAGTGCAGCTACTAATATTTTTCTTATATGTTCACTTTCATCAGGTTCTCTCTGCCAGAGCTGTGGGGCTGCATATTACTCAGTGGTAACAAAGTAAAAATAAAAGGGAAAGTCATGTAAAAGTAAAATAACAGAATGACACAACCACCATAGAGACAGGTTCTGAGATATGGTTTGCAGGAGAACAAGATCATTTCTTTTTTCTGTCGGTACAAAGGAACTGCAGACACAAATCCTTCAGGAATACAGGAACTCTGAGAAGTCCCTGAGGTTATCAAGTCTTACCAGAAGTTATCAAGTATCAATCTCTTGCCACCACACACCATCCCCAAACAGATTTCGGGCCTATTTTGAACTCAGAACAAACTGCAGAAGGATAGGACCCCCACTGCCCCTGCAGACCCAGTGAACCCCAACACAGAAAACTGCATTTGCTCTCTTAGGGAGCAATGCTCAAGAGCTCATCAGTTTATTACTGATGATCACAAGAAGGACTGTCAGCTTCTCTGTTGCTTGCTTACACTCTGGTAGCTGACAGTAGGTGGTTTTGGGTGTTCCTGGGCAGTTGGACATGATATCACTAAGAAAATATCCCTGAATGAGGTGCAACTTGGTGTGAAAGCCATAAACTGCAAGCCTTGAATAGTATATTCTGCTCCAAACCTTTGTTATTCTGCACAAGTCGTAACCTCCACTGTGTCCCACCTTGCAAGACAATGGATACAACGGCTGATAAATAGGAATTATCTTGATGTACTTTCACCCCTTGCATACTTTTCAACACAGAGGCCAAAGAAAACTGCATAGCACAAGCCCAATATTCAATTAATAAAAGGGATTCTATGAACTTCTATCAGAAACAATTATTTTCCATATGTTGTTTACTTCCCAGTAATTCTAAAGTATCTGTTGCACCCACTTCCCTTAGGTATGCCACCTACTTTTACCTTAAGCTTTTCCTGCAAGGACAGAGACTGCTGCTATGCATCCAGAAGCTGTGCCAAGATAAAGAGTGAAGTACCAAGTCTCTGGATGTTATTGTTGTATAGCTACATACCACTACATACATATTCATCGATTCACAACTTTGTATCCCAACCTCTGTTTCAAAAGCATTGAGAAACACGTATTCTACCTGTGAAGAGCAGTAATTCAAGATGACCAGAGAAAAACAAATCTAGTTCATGTAGGATTTGAGAAGTCAACATTTCTTTTCTGCATAGGTTTGAAACAAAACCTGAAGGAGCACTTATAATTCTCTATGAGGAGTTACAGATCCCAGGAAGTCTGGGATTCCTGATTGGAAGCAGAGAGACAAGGAACACAGCACAGGCAAAATTAAAAGAAGAACAAAAATTCCAGAAAGACAACCAAGCCAGAACGTTACCTGGGCTTCATTATAATTTACAGTTTACTCCTGGGAAGCCTGTAAATTTCCATGAGTTCAGGTGTATTAGAAAAAAAAGTTGTCTGACCTGTTTTAACTATTTCTGGCTATAAAAATAGTAAGAAATATTCTATAGTGATGAAGTAACCTAGAAACCTGCCTCATATAGTTTTATCCACCCTGTATTGAAAAGTCCTAGAACAGGTCATGTTAAAAGAAAACCAAAACCAAAACCAAAAACACAAAAAGAAAACTATCCAGCTTTAATGATTAATAAGTGGGGACAGTCCAGTGACCACTGGCATGCTTACTCACAGGTGACAGGTCTCAAATGCACACTCACACAAACAATGTCCTGTTTGTGACTTGTACACCAGAGATGTATGAAAAGTCATTCACTTCTATTAAAAAGTACTGCCTTGGTAACCATGTCAGCATAAATTAACTTCACCAGAACTGTAAGCCACAGAAGTTAGTAATGATATGTAAGGTTTAGCTTACAAAAAGGGCTTCAGAAGTTTGTACATTTTGAGGCAGGAAACCATAAACTTGTTTTAGGGACAAGGTTCTCCCTCCTGGCTTTGTCTTTTGAATGTTCCCTCAAATGGTGTGCCCTGTATGGTTAACAGTTCTCCTGAACAACAATTAATCCATGCTGACAAATCTGTCAGATGTATTGGAGTTATCAGCTAAAGTTTTAGCAGGTTATTCCCAATTTACCTGAACAGAGGCCTTTGTGTATGGTTGTAGCAGTAAATCATACTAATAAAAGTGCTCATACTGGTATATTAAAAAAATATGAATAATATTTGACTTCTATACGGAAGCTTTAAAGTTCAGAAGATGCTAAGATTGTCTCCCTTCTCATGCAGCTGGATATGCTCTATGAACCGGGGAATGATGAAGGAATTTCTACACAAACTTTGTGACTTGCAGAGATGTCCAAAGCAGGAGGACTCCTCCAGGACTTCACTCTACCAACCTTAAAATAAGACTCAGGGTCAGAAAGGGTAGTACAGAAGGTAGGTACCTCAAGATGAAATCTATGTCCAGTACCATAGTCACAGTGAAGGACAAAGGTAAAATAAACTAGAACTCTTAACCTGAGTTCAACTTTTGGCCTTCAGCTATTTCACCTTCCTTTTCTTTGTTGTTTTACTCACTATCTTAGACACTGACCCACCTTCTGAACTTATAAAAATGGTGACCACAAGGGCAAAGTTAAAGCTGTAGCCTAGTAAAGTAGCAGCATGAAACTAGTAAAGGCCACGCTTACAGGAATTTATTGTAGCAGGCATTGATTCATAGCTGTTAACCACTGTGAATAAAACACAGACAAGAAGTGTCCCACTTAAAACTGACTAGGTGAGCCATTTACCCATTGATTGGAGGAAATGAAATCAATGGTGTGGGCTCTGCTCCACAGCAATCACACCACAGACATGGGAGTATATTTCAACAAGGCACCAATTAAATGGTTTCTTCAGTTGTTATAGCCTTGCCACAATCCAAGCAGGTTTGCTTCCGAGTAAAAGTAATGGGCTCATGTAATCACAACCCATTTTAAAAAGTGGCAATCTATAATTTAGATCATTTCAGTGCAGGTGTCAAAGCACAGAAGTTAATATGAACTTAAGATATGTAATAAAGTTAGGTCATGATAATCCTGTGTAGGTACCTTTCCAAGCTCTGCCTCCTATTAGCAAGGCAAGCACTGAGGAGCAAGGCCAACCCTTCCATCATGGGGAGGACAAAAGGCTGGAGAAATTGAGAGGAGACTATTATCCTACTGTTTGCTTTCTGTAGACAGGAGGTTAGTGAGTTCAAAGATAAGTCTGTAGAGACAAAGGTCAGTTCTGTTATAAGAAACTCCCAGCTCCTTCCCACTCCTCTGACAATAGTTCATAACAAAAAAAGTAAGATGGGTTCAGGCATTTAAAGATTTCTTCCAAGTGTAGGCAAAATACCTTTCAAATTGAAGACAAGTACTCAGATGCAAGCCACCAGCACAGTAAGCACTGTAAACAATACTTACATAGAGTGGCTTTAATGAGTCATATATCAAAGAAGTAGAAATACCCACCTCAAACAGACCCCTTATAGTAATCCCTAAGCTCAGTGGCTGAGCTGTTTACACTAACGGCCATTCATTATGCATGCCCTAGCAGTGAACAATAGCAATATTATGCTGAAAAGTTGAGTAAATCTATCCCACCTTTCACTGATACCTTCAGGAGCCAATGAATCCACGGGGATGGATGACATTATTCTGCAAAGTATTGTGAAAACAGGTGCCATTGTCTGACCCACAATACATTACTGATAACCAAGTCGAGGCAGAGCATAAAGGAACATACCATTATTGCAGGTGTAGAAAAGAGAAGTGTTCTGCAAACATATGTAGGGGAAAGAATATGCTTTTTGTGTTGCTCACTCCTGGTTAAAGTATAACTGATTTTCACATTTAAGCAACAGCTTCCTAAATAGACCCTTGACAAACATCTGCCTTTCCTTCACTTTCCTGTCTGTTTTTGGAACAAATTCTGACCAACGCTAACATAAGTAATTTAAAATTAAATGTCGGATGCTTGAAAAATTGCATGTTTTTTGGAGCTCTGTCTTACTGGAAGACCCTGCCTGAAGGCCAACAGTGGCTGAGGTTAGGAGGGAAGAGAAAGGGAGGTGAAAGAGAGAGGGTTGGTGATGAAGGGGGAGGATGAGCCTTAAGACCCTGCACAGATGTCTTGTTAGTGCAAGAGCATCCCTCGCTGGCCAAGAGGAGGCAATGACCCAGAAAAGGTTTTGCTTCTCTTCTGGATGAAGTACTATTTCCTCAAACCACCAATAGCAGAAACATCTTGAAATGTAAGAAAATGTATTCTAAAAGCACAGATGATGTCCGAGTGATTCCAGACAATGCAGGATATCTCAGCCTTGTATTCTTGCCTTACACACTGCATGTGTTTATGTGTGTATTAAACACAGAAAAAAACATATTAATGGAGTAATTCATGCAGATAGCACACAAGATAGGATAGGGTGAGTGAGCACACAGATATTTCTGTTCAATCCAGATCATGAAAATTTCTTTTTAGATGTTACATGTAACTTAAATCAATTAATTGGGTAAGGATATAGTATGGTCTAGATTTTGACAGTTGCCATGGGATGAACAGTAATGTGGTGAAACCAGCTGTAGCAGCAGTTCCCATGTTTCAATGTAACTGCTCTGGAAATGAGCTGTATACACAACCCACACTGTCTATTTCTAGCCTAAAGGAGGCTTAGAAGTAGGACATGTAGATTAAAAGGGTCTCACCATCCATTCATGCCATGCACCTCACAACCACACGAAAAAAACAAAGTTCCTGGCTAACAGGGTTTGTATCATTTAGGACTCGCTTTAACTTACAGTAGACCTCTTGACTGCGGTATCCCCCTCTGTCACTCATATCCATTGGACATATGTGCTGAAAGTGATCATAAAGTATCCAAATCTTACTCAAATGTCATATGCCCCTTAAGTGCAAATTAACTGGCCCTGTGTTTATAGCAGTGGAGCTTGCTAGACCTCCTTGGGTTCAGGGTCAGTTGGTGTTTCTTTATGAACCCCTTTATGAAAGTTTTCAGTGCTTTATAGCTCAGCCATTAAATTTTGCTCCAGGCTGAAGCTTCTCACAAAAGGTTTAATTCTAGGAGCATTTTTTTTTTTTTTTTTTTTTGTTAATATATTTTCAAAGAGATCTCTTTGGTCATTTTTAAAACATAAAAAGAGTTAAAAAAAAAAAAGTTAATTAGGTTTAGTCCATCTTTAGGGCTCACCATTATTGAGAAACAACATAGAGCTGGCCATTTTTTGTGTTTGAAGTTGAAGCCTGTCTACTGAGTTTGTACTGGGACTTTTTATGGCATTTCTAATATGCATGTCTATAAATAAGTAGTCCTACACCTTTTAATGGTTATTACAGTTTCTTTTTCACCCCCATGGGCAGAAATCCTGCTTGTTTGACTCATGGAAAGTAATCCATACAAGCATGACAAGCAGTTCTAGGCTTCCATTGTTAGTGATTAAATTCTTGAGAACTAAATCTTTGCTTCATTTAATTGTGCAATTTTAGGATGTTCTCTACATTTCATGTTATCACAGAATTTCAGTATTGTTGCAGGTTGCACAGCACTTCTGTGTTTGTGTTGAAATCAGTTCCTGCCATGGCCACACCACTGCTTTTATTCCAGTTCTAGGAAGATGAACTTGTCAGCAGCACCACCTAAAACTGATCCTGTTCACACTGCCCTGCTATGAATGATTTCTGCATGTTTCTGGCTCCTGGAGTTGGGGAAGGCTGTGGTTTGAATGTTTAAAAACATCCCCCTCATATGTGACTAGCACAACAAACCAAGAGGAACAGGTTGTCCTTGTCAGTATTGGTGGGCATCACAGGAAGGGGACCAGGACTCACATTTGATCTCGGCATGCTGTGTGAGCCTCCCCATGTGATTCCTTCTACAGAGCTATAAATGAAATCAAGACACATTTGCAAAAGCATGTATGTGAATATCCACACTGAAGAACTTGAGACTGAAAGGTGCTGAGAGCTGTATCAAACTCTCCCCGTGCCTGACTTTTGGCTTTGGATCTGGAAAGCTGTGAAACCCCAAAAGCACCTTTGGCTGTCCCAGTCCTGGCACAACTTGTATCCCCCTCCCTCACCAGCTCCATCAAGGCACTAAACTAGTTTTAGTGCAGAAATGCGTTTCTTTACAGAGGCTTTCATTCCCTTTTATCTCATTTGGGAGACAACCAAAGCCCATCTTTGGCTGGCCTTCCCCACCCAGGGCCCATCTCCCCTCAGTACAAACTGGGGCCTCACTCAAACCTTTAAGTCTCCCCATCCCTCCTCATTCTTCCTGCCATCTCCACAGCTCCTTCCCCCAACTCTACTTTTCTTTGCCTCTGTCTCACACCTCCTCCTCCCAGCTGGCTTGTGGCAGGCAGAGGGCATCCCCTGTGACACAGCAACTTGATGAGAGGAGGTGTCCTGCAAGTCCAAAGCTCTGGTCCATATTATGTCTGTGTAAGGGTGATCCTGAGCTCACTCAGGCTAGGATGGTACACTTAACATGGTTAGGCATTGCTATGCATGCCATGTGATTTACACAGCATGATTGACAGCAAAGTAAAGGAGCAGCAAGAAAGAAAAGGTCCTTTGTAATTTATGATAAAAGAAGATACAGATGTTTAGAAAAAGACAAAGGAGGTAAAGAAAAAATAGAGAAATATATTTTCACATACTTCATTTTTGGTAAAGCTCAGGGTAAAACTCAGGTTTGAGCAGGAAAAAATACCTGTTGTCTATTAAACTAAGATTTATTAGCTTTGTTAGGACAGCCAACATAAACACAAACCTATACTTTACCTGTAAACTAAAACTTGTATTAGATGGTTTCATCCAAGAGCTGAATCTCTCTCTACAACCACCCTTTCAGGCCTTGTGTCTGTCTAGATCCTTTCTCTGTAACAGCTCTAATATATAGCTCTTCCCATCCACTAATCATGGCACATCTTGAATACTGCAACATTCTTTTCTCTGGCCTTGACAAAAGCAATCATCCTCACGTCCATTAAGGATATGCCTGGCAAAAATTATTTCCTAGCCTGTTTCTTTTAACCATTTCACCCCCTCTTTTAATTTTCTTCTGGTGGCATCCTTTCCCTATTACATCAAATATAAAACTACTTACTGTTATTTTAAAGTAACCTCATAGCTCATCTCGCTCACCCTTCCTATCAGCTTTTCTTCATTAATGAGTTTTTTATTCCTGTCTGGCCTATTCATCTCATAGGTTGTCCTCACAGTCTTCAACACAAAAAGTTTTCATGGTCAGAGAGAGTAGTAATTTCAGTGTATTACTTCAAGCTTCTCCTTAAAACATTCCTTATCCATGAAATCTGGAAAAATTTGTCAGTATTTGCACTCACAGCGTACTGAGACCACCATGTACCATGCTGACCTATATTGTCCCTTGGTTTTCCCTGAAATACCCTCAGTTATGTCTGCAGCCATATGTCATCTCTTGTCTTGGGCTCAGATGCATAATCAAATTGCCACAGCTTAATGAGTACCACGTGTTAGCCAAGCCAAAGCAGTAATTTGCATAGTTTTAAGCCACAGCTCATGCAAGTTAAAATGCACTAACTTAAAGCTCAGTGAAATGGGGGTAAGAACATAAGTATACATTACGACAGCTAAGAGTACGCATTCAGTGGGTCATCGTGGAAACTTATTAGACCATTGCAAATTAATTATATGTCTGGAGCTTTACACATTGAACTGCATTTGGAGCAAAAACTGGGCTTTTTTTGTTACAACCATGGAGCTGGAGGTGTTTTGTCCAGCACAGGGCTTCTAGGATTTACTACCATGGAGAGAGTAACTACAAGAAATGGCATTACATGAAGACAATGTCACTTTTTGAACAGCCAGGTGCAGTGTTCCTGGAACAATCTCTGTTCCTACTACACTCACTGCTCTTAGGTTCTTCTCAAGAGCTGATAACACATTATCACCATGTTAATAGACCAAATGTTTCTCTACTCAGTCATTTTAGCCATGTATTTGACTTTGACATTTACATCTTGCTCTCTCCTCTCCTGCATTTTTCCCCCTCCTTCTACTTCTTCAGTACCTAAACCACATCTTCAGCATACTTTCCCTTCTTCTTCCTCCCCTTTGGCTTTGTTT
The DNA here is from genome assembly GCA_035583185.1 of Anabacerthia variegaticeps. NCBI lineage: Eukaryota > Metazoa > Chordata > Aves > Passeriformes > Furnariidae > Anabacerthia > Anabacerthia variegaticeps. The sequence continues at coordinate 73,133,347 of JAWWEW010000041.1, forward strand.
TTATCTTGTTTGCAGCAGCAGCCCTGGGAACAAGAAACTGAAGTGTTTTTTTACCCTCTAAAGCTCTTGAGACTTAGTGCTGCCAATGTGAGAAAATAACACTTCCTTGGAATAAATAAAACTTTCAGAAGAATTTTTATATCAGAGTTCCCATTGTTTGGGACTGAGTTGCAGTCCTGAAAGCACACAAGTACTACCTTCTAGTACTTCTGCCTAGTGTAGCTCTCTCTCTCTCCTATGCCTATTTGAGCCTCAGAATTGCCTGAAGCAGGAATCCTGGGCTGCAGTGGTGTAAAGCAGTACATCTTGATGCATAATCCAAGTGGCCAGAGAGAGATGAGAAAGCTAATGATTCCTCCCTTGATGAGTAGGAGAAGATATGAACTGGCATATTGGTTTTTAAATAAAGAATTCCCTCCATCAGCAATACAGGCTTGTACAAGCTGTTATCAAGCAGTTCTCAGAATTGCTAAATTGCCTTCGGAATAAAAGTCCAACTGAAAAATTGTTATTAAAACATCTACTCTTCTAAATTGTTTAGCCAAAAAATGCAGCCAGAGGTTCTGAATGCCTAAGGAAAAGCATACAGACATGTTTAATTTCAGACGCTGTCAGATACAAAATAATTAACTTTTTCTGCAATCTATTTAAGCAAGCATATAACCCTGTGAAAAGCCAGACTATCAGGGGAAAGGAAGACATGAGGAAAGAGAAGGGGAATCAGCCTGGCATGGTTAAGTGATATGTTCATAAACAAGACCATCATCAGATTTAAAGAATGATCCAGTTTCAAAGAAGGAGCTTAGAAGCTCCAAGTATTGGTCTCATCTTCACATAATCCATGTAGTTCAGACCAAGAATGGAAGTCTATCAGTTTTGTTACTGAGGATCATTTTCCAACATTACTGTCTAAAAACAACACAGAAGCAAACATGCCAAGAAGACAAGTTAAACCATGGTCATTCCTGCAATCAGAATAACTAAATGCTGACAGAGCTGCCATTATGCATTTCTATATTAAAAAGGAAAAGAAAAAAGAAAAAGAAAAAGAAAAAGGAAAAAACCTAAGAAAATAAGATCAAAAGAACCCAAATCCTAAAATGTGGTTCATTTGAAAACAACCTGGCTCTGCAATGGCAAGTGAAGATCTAACAGGATAACCTCACATATCTAAAATGGCACTATATGGTTATGCTTAAGCAAATGGATTGACACCTTTAAGTCAATAGCAAAGTATCTACTGTTGTCAAAATAGGTAAATTGCATTCTCACTGGGTACCTCCAAAATGCCAAATTCTGGCCTAAGACATAGGCCAGTCCTGCCCAACCGAGCTCAGTCTGAGCTATTATGCGAGGGAATTATATTTTGGAGCTGAATTTGATCCAGTGCTGCCCATCACTGACACTTAGGCCTGTCCTAAAAGCCTAGACATTGACCAGTCTGTGCAGTGCTTTCTGATTGAACCACAGAGCATGGATCTCATTTATGCTCTGGTCAAACAGTGAGGGAGAAAAGGGTAGAGACTCAGTACAGAGACCATCAGGAACTCCCATATGACAGTCAGCAGGACACACATTCATGTGTAACATGGCACTGGTTTCTTACTTTTGAAGTTCCCATATTAAAATTCCTGTCCAAGTAGCAACTGGACAAAATTGGACAATTGGAGCATTTTGAAACCTGAGAAATAAATAAGCCTGGGTCCATATCCCTGAGTTTTAATAACGTTTACATTTAGATATCTATTCTGTAGTAACCACCACCCATGTAGTAGGCCAAGAAATGTTCCTAGATCTCAAAGACCTCAGTCTTTAGAAATATTTAGATCTAGATCTTTCCAGCTTTATCAGTATTTCCTTTGAGGAGGGAGAAAAGGTAACTTTGCCTTTTTCAGTGGTTGATTAATTTTCTGAGGTGAGGGAAATGTTATTATTTCCCACAGCAGTTCACCTAGGTCTGTTTGTAGCATAAGAGACAACCCCTCTAATTACATGTTTTATATTTTTCTAAGATTCTTAGCCAATTTATTTCTGCAGAAAACTGTGTCTTTAAATTGTGAAAATCACTCCACAAATTCTGAGTTAGAACAGTCAAGGTCTGATACCTTATCTGTGCTCTCACTCTGTACAAGGTCACATCATCAGCATGTAGATGTACAGAATATTTCATGAACTATACAGCGTTGACAAGTCATTAATAAAAACTGCAAAAGTAAAAGCCCTCTAATTAGCTCCTGAGGTAACTTTGTGTGTAACATTTTCACCCCAGATTCAACACCATTAAACAAAATGACTGGTGTTTGCTCTAATGTAGCCAGAGAACCATTGTACTGTAGTTAAACTCAGCCAAATTGAGGGAAACTTAAATAGCAATATGTTGTGATTTAGTGCAACAAAGGCCACAGTCAAATCAATATAGATAGTTCCCACACAAAAAATTATAATGTATGTCTATAACAATATCAAGGGTACCTTGAAAAGAGCAATGTAGCAGACCAAAAACATGACTAAAATAGGGTCAGCACATTATCTTTGAAAGGAACACTCATTAATTTTTGAGCAATTGGGAGAAAACAGAAAACACAAATAGGTTATAATTAGGGCAGTACAACAGGGTTACTAAAGCATCATTTCAAATGGCTGGTTGTCTCAAATTAGAAAGTAGATATTATAATAAAGATCCAGCAACAGGTTTGATAAGAGCTTACAGAAGGTATTTAAAGAAACACGGGGCAATGTTCCCAATGGTTACACACTGACTACAAGGTGGGCTGAGAGCAAGGAGCCACTATTTTTATGGACTCAGTTTCTCCACTGCAGTACAAATGATTGAAAGGACATTTTTATGAGCAATTTGTAAGGCAAGGTAAGGCTAAGTATTCAGCTGTTATAAGATGCAACAGGAATACAGTGGGCAAAATGGGAGATTAAACTCTCAACATTTTCTCCTGATTTAGAAAAACAGCTTTTCATACGTGAAGGGAGGAATGCAAGATTGATGGGTCATAACGGCTGGGTTGAAAAGGAGTAAATTATTCTTCCCATATTAACTGCTTGTGACTAGGAGCTGCTTCCTAATCAGAAATGAACTGGTCTGAGGTCTCCAAATAAAAAGGGTAAAAATCAAATTCAAAACATCAGCAGGCAGCATGCTCTGTTGTTGGCACACTCTGTGCCACAGTGGCATGTCCTGTTTGGTACCTACACACGCTGCAAGGGATAATATTGTGAAAGGACAATTTCCTATGGGCATTGTGGCTGGTTTCACTCAAGAGTGTTGGCCCCTGAGCCCAATCAATCTAAATGGACAGAGCAACATGTTCCCTGTGTGGAGCCAGAACTCCCTATTACAAATAATATGTTTGGTGTATGTCGCACTTTCTTCTGTTTGTAAATTGCCAGTGACCAATTGTTCATTTATGTGTTTGCTCTTTGATCCTGTCTGATGAATAGGTTGTGAAGAAAAACATATTTCAGTCTATGTTTTGGTGAGAATATTACTTTTTCCTGTGTGTTATTCGGTATCTATAGCGATTGGTCACCCAAAATACATTTGCATTGCTTCTGCTTTCTGGAGAGAAAGAGATTAATGAGAATTTGAGATGGCCAGACAAACTAATCCAAGTGTGAAGAGATTAGTATGCATAACCATGAATTACAGTCTGTAACCATCTTGTAACCTGAAAATTCTTAGTGTAAAAGGAATACAAGACCTTTTACATCAGTATCTAAACTTGAATGACATGTTGACAATTTAAAACAACTGGAATTTATTTTAAAGTCAATTAAAAACCTCATAACGTTGATTTCATAGAGATACTAAAACTGAAATTAATTTGTGTCACTTTGTAACAACAGTACATTTTGACACATTTCCTGCAGATAACTTGAACAATGTGAGGTTTTATGTTTTTAAATCTCATAATCCTTTTAAAATGGAATATGAAAGAAGCTCAGGTCCAATGTTTTCACATCCCTCTCAGAGGGGCAAGTTGCCAGTCTTGAGACTCTCTCTAAAATCATGTCTCTCTACCCAACTGTCCTGTAATCTTCCCCCTCCTCAGGCTTAATAACTTTCTTAAGGTTTTTGTACAAGTATAGATGAACCTGGTTTGTTGGGGTTTTTTCCAAGTGGTATTTGCCCCAAAAACACTGGAACAGAGCTATTATCACTACCAGCGGGGTTGTTACCAGAGGTCCTAAGCAGAAGATTGTAACAATATCCCAAGAGCACTGGTCCTGAGCACTCGGGCTGTGTCTAAAAGTCAACAGGACTTCTTCCTTCCCTGCCATGGACCTGACATGTGGTAGTATTTGCTGTGTGTTTTCCAGTTTGTAAATGGTTAACAAAAATACAACCCCCCTACATAAATGCTTTTAGATCTACTGCTGAGAACAACTATATTTCATTCTTGAATGAATATGATTGGACAAGAAAATAAAGTTGATATTTATTGCTAAATATTTAGCCTAAGTAGGAGATATGGAATTACACTATTATAAAAGAAATTGCTTATGATGTCAGTTGGAACAGCTAAACATTATCCAGATGTAAAGGTTACCTTCCCACATCCGAATATGAGAAATACATAGAAATAAACACAAATTATTGGAACTTACCTTAAGTGTTATATTTGAAGAAGAAGATTCTAAAACCACAGGCACTAAATAGTTTAATCATTAAATTATTTCTGCATTACTATAGTATCAACTTACTAATCATATTAACAATTTTCTGTTTTATGTCACATGTCCTATGCTAGTTGAGTTGTCAGTGCAGTCTGTGGTGGCTCTAAGAAATACCAGCATTATGGAAAACAGCAGAAAGTTAGTGGATAACTTTTATTTTAAATTAGGAGACTATATAATTGCATAGTTACTACTCAACATGCTGAAATCTTTTCTTACCAAACTTAATTTAAATACTGACTAATGTAGCAATAGGGGCACAATTCTTTGCATAAGTGGATGCAGGCAGCTCCCTCCCATTTGTGTGCTTATCCAGACTTAATTATAGAACGAATCATAGAATGAATGGAAGGGATCTTAAAGATCATCCAGTTCCAACCTCCCTGCTGTGGGTAGGGACATCTTACACTCGACCAGGTTGTTCAGAGCCACATCCAATCTGGCCTTGAACATCTCCAGGGAAGGGGCACCCACAGCTTCTCTGGGCAACATCTTCTGGTGCCTCACCACCTTTACAGTAAAGAATTTTTTTCATAACATTCAATATAAACCTACTCTTTGTCAGTTTGAAGCCATTGCCCCTTGCCCTGTCACTCCAGGCTCTCGTAAAGAGTCTTTCTCCATCTTTCCTGTAGGCTCCCTTCAGGTCCTGAAAGGCCACAATTAGGTCAGCCTGAAGCCTCCTCTTTTCCAGGCTGAACAGCTCCAATTCTCTCAGCCTGATGAGGCCCATGCTTCCATGTCTCCATGACTATGGCTACCCTTCCAGACCCAGCACAGGTGTTATCTGTCTGCATAAGGACAAGCTTCAAGCTACCACCCAAAGAACACGATGTAACTCATTACCTAAGCAAATGGACAGCTGTGGTTTCTGTTCCCAGACACTGTTAATCTGCACTAAATTTAATGGAAAAAGAAACACTTTCAAGTTTTAGCCTATCAGCCTTATTTTACTTCATGTTTTGCAAACATGTGTAGATGTTGATGGCTGACTACTGAATATGCAGCTATATTTACTGCAAAACTTAAAGCTCAATGTTATTTAATAGGCACTTCCAGTATTTTCCATTCAAATGAACTTGCTCTTCTATAAAAGTAAATTAAATATCATCTCAAAAGCCTATTAAAAAAATGTTAAAACAAATTGTAAGTGTTCAGTGAAGAACTAGAGACATGCACTAGTACTATAATCTCTTCTACTGAACAGCTTTTTTACCTTCTGGAGGTACTGAGATCCAGAGATCCTCAATCTGACTGTTTTATTGATGAGCAGATACATTCTTTCATGTTGTGTTTTCAGTTACCCAAACTGGACATCTGATTGACTGCCAGGGCCCTCATTTCTGTTTTAATTGCTAACAGAAGAATAATCTTTAATAAGGCTGAAATTCTGAGCAGATTTAGAAGACAATCAAAAGCCACCTGAGAGTGGTCCACTTAACAGTATGCCTTGTACTTCCCAGCAGAAGACACATTTGACAATGAGCACAAGATCTCGTCTCTGGAGATGGTTACAGAAAGTGGATCTGAACTAATCTGAGCATGAAAAATGTGTGTGGAGCAGATGCAGATACATTTTGACACTGAGATTTAGCCACAGGAGGCAGCAAAACAAATAGTAACAGGTTAGGTGGAAAAAGACCTAAACTAATTTCAATTCAGCTGGCATTTGTTCCTTTTTATTTATTTATTTTTTTAATAGTTTAAAGCTGAAGGTAAAGTATTGTAATTACTGAACACCAGGGGCCAATTCTCCTCTTCTGGAGAAACTGAGCCCAAGTAAAGAACAAGGCATTGGATCCAACAGAAATTCACAAATAAAGAACTACAATATAATATACAGAAGAGAAAATCGTGTTGCCTTCTTCACCTAAATCTAAGCCTTCAGAGCAATCTGATGATCTTGTTTAGTCCATAGATTAAGATCTCAGCAGAAAAGTAATAAAATTACAATAAAGGTTATGTATCAATAAGGTGTCAGTTGTGTGTAGGGATGAAGTATTCCAGTCATAATTAAATTTCAAATCTAATTATAATTTGAGGAGTCCTTTTAATTACATTGCAATATTTTGCTTTTGTAGGAAGATGATTGCTATAGCATCTTTTATCTGTAATTTTCTTTTAATTAAAAAATGTAAATAAATCAAAACCACCTACTCAAAATACTTACATCTTAAATGAAAAACAAACAAAAAATGCAGCAATTTCTCCATCCAGGTCTTATCTACTTGGTGTACTTTCCTAATGAAGTGCTGAATTTTGCATTATCACCTATTTCTTTCACATAACCAGAAATGGCCAAATTGTCTTGTCCAAAGGAGAAAAAAATAGCTTTCTCAGAGCAAAGAATGTCAGACAGAAAAGTTCAAAAACCTTTGACTGAAAGATGTTGGGGTTGTAGGACATCCTTGAAAAGCGGCTGGATGCTTCCCTTCACTGCACTCCTCCAGCCAAATCCCACCAGCCTCAACTGTTCACCAGTACAACAATTTCCAGTTACTTTGATATTAGTATTTACAAGCCTCTTTCTGCTTAATTTTCCTCTCATGTTTCTTTCAAGCACTTAGTCACGGCCAGTTTATATCACCTGCCTGTGTGCTAACTGTGTGTTGGCTTAAGCAGCTCCTTTTCCCCTCTGCCACTAGACTTCCTGATGTGGTGGCTTGAAAAGAAAAATCTTCCTTCTTGGCCTTCATTTCTCTCAGCAAAACAGGCAAGTGTCTTTTAGTCTTTTAAGACAGTCCTACCTTGCCTGAGCAGCTCCTTCAGTCTGAGTATGTTTTTCCTGAACAGTGGACACCAGAATTTTACCAGAAGTGGGTAACGACTGCCAAGCAGATTCTCCAGGCCCTCTACCATGGCAACAATCCTTCACTGTTCCTGTGACAGATAGCTCTTTTACAAGGTATTAAGGCCAGTTTTGCCCTTGCCATAAACTCCTCATTTAGGTGGTTTGTCACCCACGGTCATTTCCAAGTGACAGCTGGGACATCCTGTATGATCATGCCTTTTCTGAAGTTCAGCTTTATTCCGTCCCCACTGTGTAAGGCCTCAAGATTGAGTTCTGGCTGTAAGATATTTCTGCTGTTCTTTTATTTTTTCCCCATCAGCAAGTTTCGTTGGCACATTTTATATCAAAATTATTTAATCAAATCAACCCAATACTTGTGGAAGACCTCCATCAATTAAACTAATTAGTCCTTTGCTTTGAAGACTAGGAAAGCTATTAGTTTAGTCTGGCATAATCTATCTTTTTTAACTCAAGTTGTATTCTAGCTCATTTTCTACTTACCCTGCATCTTTACTGTATTCTACAAACTTTGTTTTGAAGCCTGACTCACAGCTGATGCCAGACAAGTAGGCTTATAAATGTCCAGACTCTCTTTTTCCACTCTTAATATATATGAATACTGCAAATATGTATGTAAATAAATAGATGTGCATATATACTTGTGTCTATATACATATAGAGTTATTCTCCTCACACATAGTACTGTCCTGACTTGGCAGCTGTTTCTGCCACAACATGTGAGAAATCAGACACCATTTCTTCAGAGTAGTGGGGTGGAAGTTATCTGGTACCCCGAGACCAGAACAGCTTAAACTCTTTGGGCCTTGTGATAATTCCATATGACAATCTCCACTTTCATTTCCATGCATTTGTTCCTATTAGCAGACCTACCTTTGCTTTCTATATTAAATATTACTTTAATAGCAAAAGACAAAATTTTGATCTTTCTTCTGGGAGGATACTGTCACCGTAGAATAACTCTTTTCTGTCTTTCCTTAGTCTCTTCCTATTTATAAGCCCCAGTAAAAAAACAAACAAACAACAAAAAGGCCCCTAAACACTTGCAAATACCCTATGTTTACTGCTGGCAATTCTTGATTTATAAATACAGCTCCTAAACTTTGAGACATAGATTTCCTTGTTGCTCACTCAGCTCTTGCATTATTCTTTGGCTTTTTGCTTATTTCTCCTGTACAGGTACCTAGGGCACATTTTGATTTTTTTTTTTATATATATATATGGTAATGTTTCCACTTATGCTGAGATAAAAATTCTTATGATTTTGAAATGTGAATTCAATTCTAAATCTCTTCTTTACTTAAATCCATAGTGTCTCTGATCCAACTCATTTCAAAAACTGCATGTATTAGAGTTTGTTGTTTGAATTGAACCTTTGAACCTTCACTTATCCCATCATTTAATTCTATCAGCTCATGGTCACTCTTTGAAAGGGTTATTTTCTACCACCCTGCTCCCCTCAAGTCTCAATTAGTACTGATTCTCAGGTGCTCACTGAAATTCATTGAAAGAAACAATCTTTCCCACATTTTATTCCATCATAACTGCACTTTATCATTACTGCAAGGATTTGATCTCCAACTAGTAGTGGATCTGTTAATACATAATTGTTAGAATGAAAACAAATATAGGCATCACCTTGGAAAGGATTAGGCACAGAAATTAAGTACTCCCTTTAAATTCAAGCAGACTATTTACATGTGTTCAGCTAGTCATATGTGTGAGTTATTCCTGGATCATGACATTTTTGTGGCTGGGACCAAACCAATTATGTACAAAAATGTGTGATAATAAAGTGTGAGCATTTGATAGTACATTCAGATAGGTCCTTGGATCATTCAGAATTAATAAATCCTTATCCACAATTTTTTTGGATCAGTAATAGTAACAGAGATTGCTTTTACACTTCCATGATCTGTAATTTCTATGTGAGCAAAGAAAAGTGGCAGATGAAGAACATGTATTTGTGTCACTTAATCTACGTATTTGTCAGCAGGAGAGCAGGGAGAAAGCTCTGGATCAGTTCCTGACCCTGACAAATCCCCTGATAGATGGGGCAGGAGGGTTGCAAAGGGGCAGGCAGAGGAGGCAGATGGCATCATCCACATTAAACTGTGTATACTCAGAGACCTGAGAGTCTCCACTGCACACTGGCTGTTGTATAGAGGTTTCTTAGGCTGTGAGGATACACAGTTTATCACTGTCAGACACACTTCACACTTTAGTGCTCCCCAGCTTCTTGCTCCCATTATTCTTCTGGTGGTGACCAACCCCGCAGCAGACCTAGTGGCAGGGACTCTATGAGCACTTCTTACTTGTTTGAGCACAGAATTAGACACGTTGGTATAATCTGCTGGTTGCTGACCTTGCTGAGTCTGCACTGGGGGTGACCGAGTTGCGTTCGCACATCAGCTTCTCCAGGCAAGACTGTGAAAGTGAGAGCTCACAGCTGGTCCCAAGGAGCTGGGAAGCCAGCAATGTATTCACCACACATATGTTTGCTAAAGGAGTATCTGTCTACGGTTTTATTTTCCAGAGGAATCAACCACAAGCTGCAGAGGGTCTAGGGTGGGTGTCATCCAGGCTCTTTCCCTGTAGGTTACACCCTCACATATGGGATAACGCACATGCAAAATGAGAGCGAGAACAAAAGCCTCTGTACATCTTGATGCCCCACCTAATCCCTGGACTCTGACAGATGTATGCCCAGGGACATGCAAAGCACCAGTAGGAAGCTGGTTTAGCAGCCAGTGGTCACTGGGGTACTGCAGCACTCCAGGCTTGGCTTTTTCCTTCAGACCCTATTGAAGTTACAAGGGTGTAACTTGTGTTGGATAACTGCAGTGCTCCACTTAGATATAAGAAGTTACTGGCTCAATGCCTATTAGCATTACCTAACAAAATCTTAATTAGGCTACAATTGCAAATAATATTAGAGTTCATGTTGGCACATCATGTGACTATTTCCAGACAATTTCTTTTTAATCACTGTCCCAACTTTCCCATTAACAGTTCTGGGTTGTTGGCTTTTACCTTTAGCACAAACAATTTTTTTAATTTTCAAGTATACTTTATGTGTCTAATGAAACATTATAACGTCACTGTGCATCAATGGCTTATGTAGAAACTAAAGGTAACTTTATTAAATTTGGACTCTGTTTATAGAGGACAGCTTCTGTAACAATATGGGAAAACTATGATTTTACATCAGCAGATAAAGATTGTAGATTGGCATTCATATGCAGTATGTGCTCTGAAGGCATTTCTGTAGCGCTCATGAATGACCGGATCATACAAGGACTTTAAAAACTCTGCTTGTCTTGAATCATCTGTGAATTAACATTTTAAACTTACAAAGTCATCCACAACCAGAAAAAAACCTTAATAACTGCAGTAGATGTGTAACAGGATAAAAAGAGCCAAATAACTCAAATATTTGACTTCTATATTTGGTGTACATTGGCAGCATTTGCCTTGGAGGAAGAGCTGAATAGGCCAAACCTGAAGCTTTTGGATCAGATCACTAAATGTTTCAAAAAGTCCAAATATCTGACACCGCATTGCTCCCTGTCCTCGAAGCAGTTTGCCCATGGTGGTCAGACCCGAACAGCAGCAGCACTAAGTTCTTCCTCAGCTCAGCGCCATAGGAAAAAAACGATCACAATTATTTTTGGCCAGGCTGCAGCTGAAGCTGTTGCCATCACTGTCAGACGTACCCCCCCAGCAAAGGTCACCAGCCGCCGAGGAGCCTGCAGGGTATGTGCTCCTCGCCCACGGCAGCTCACAGCTCAGGGCGTTAATGGAAAATGCCATAATCTTCCTTTTACTTCACCGCACGGAGAAGCGGTAAAGACAGGGCCCTTTCTTCCAGTGCCATCAGTGTGGAGGTGACCTCCCACAGGGGTAGGGGACATAGATGGGGATGGAAGGGATTTTGCTGCGACAGCCACATCCAGCCAGGCTGCTCGATCAGAGCCCCAGAGCAAACGTAGCCAGGCAGGCAGTCAACAGCACCACTGTCACATTGAGCTCAGTGAATACCACTGTCATAAATGTGTTAATGGCTGGTTTATGATCTGATTGATACTGAGTGGGATTATTTAAAAACGTGCTATGTTGGTGCAACATGCCCTTAAAAAAAAAAAATTCCTCCTAAGATTTCCTAAGACTTCAGTAGGAACAGAATTAGGCCAAACTCAAACACCTCTGAAAACCTGCCCTTTGAACATGCTGAGCAGGTCAAGGTGGGAGAGGAAAAGTTTTTAACACTCAACATGACCACTTCAGCACCAGTTTGAAAACACAGTTTTCCAAAGGTGCCATCTTTACAAAGCTGAGCTTGCTTTCCTTTCTTTTTCTTTTTTTTTTTCTCTTTTCTTTTTTTTCCCCTACGGTTTACTGTGATGATTTTTTTTTTTTTTTTTTTAATGTGACTTTTTTGGACCAGAGAAACAGTTACTGTAGTGCTTTTTTGCAACTTGGCTGTGGCCAGTGTCTCTGAGTGATCACAAAGCTTATGTTATTTTGCAATAGCTCCCATCCCGATGCACAGTGCGAGCACAGCCCTCTCGCAGAGGAGCTCAGGAGTTTCCTACACTAATTGTACCCCCGCCAGTTGCTGATTTCCCCGCAGCAGCACAAGCCAGACTTTCTTACAGGCTGTTAATATTTTCCACTCCAGTACCCGGTGCCAAATTCTCCCACGGCTTGCTACAAGTTTCCTGACAAGATACGCTTGTAGCACGACGTACAGGAGATTCGCACAGGCGGCTGAGGCTGGGTTCCCGCTGCCTGGCACCAAAGGAGTGCCTGGGCATCAAGGTGGGACTTGGCCTTCTCACCCTTCCCAGAAAATCCCTGGCCATGGCAGGTATGCACCATCATGACCAAAATCAGAGACACACTGCCCTCCTTGAGGTGCAACAACACGACAAGGGGAAGGCAGACAAGGGTGCTGCTGGCAGCTGGGAAAAAGCCAGGCACAGCTCCAGGAGAGCAGTGGTGACTAAGCTGTGCCAGGCCCAGAGGAGCCCAGGGGACACAGTGACTCAGAGACACACCTCTGGCTCCCCATCCTTCCCCCACATCCTCCGGCGCTCGGGGGGTCAGCCACAGACCACGACGCGCCCCCACAGCTCCCTGGGGAGGGAACACACCATGGCAGGATGTCTGCACCCAGAAATCCCTCCCTGGCCTCCTCTGCTCATGTCTGGAGCTGCCATGGGGCTGGGTGGTGGTGGGACATGGGCCAGTCCAGAGGAGAGAGCCAAAAGGAGAGATCAGAGCTGCTCAAGCCAAGGGAGCCCCGTAGTTAAAAACTGACCTGGCAGGAGCCAGAAGACAGCAGAAATGGTGTCTGTGCTGGCCAGGAGACAGAGAAAGAGACAAGTCATTGCTGGTGCTTGAGGGAAAAATATGCCTGACACTACAGCAGTTTCGGGGGGCTCAGAACAACGCCTTACCAGGTCTGCACAGCTGCCAGCAAAAGGGGCAGACAGTGTGAGTCACTTGAGTCCACTCATGCTTACTGTAACCAAAAGAAAAAAAAGCCCAAAAGCTTGTTTTAGAAGCTGGGTTACTATTTTCCCAAGGAAGTTGGGCAAAGCAGTGATCCACGTCTGCCAGTGTAGGGTAGAAGATGCCTGGTGTATATGCAGGACCTGGGAGAAATGGTGGAGAGCTGCCTGATGCCTCTGCCCTGCCCACGAGCATCACCTGGTGAGACGTGGCCATGGCTGTGCTGCTCCACACAGCAGAGCTCAACTGGCCACCACCAGCCTGTCAGTCCCCAGCCTTGGGGAATGACGGCAGAAGCAGGCAGGAACAGCTTCAGGAAGGGCACAAACTTTTCTGACAATTGGTGCAAAACTTCAAGTTCTGAGGCCTGGAGTTGGGGGATGATATGAGGACCTGTACTTTTGGTTTCTTACACACTGGATTTTTAGCTCTCAAAATACAAAAAAGCTGCATGTTTAATCTACAAGTATGCTGAAGGATACACACAAAAAGAGACAAATCCACAAAAACCCCAAACTAATCAATGCCGTAAACATGACATTTAAATTGGCCTTGAAATTTTTAGATGGGTCAGTTCCTAGTTCTGACTTGCAGCTCTTTAATTGCTGGAGTTAGTGATACCCCATACAAAAAAAAACAGCTCAGAAAAAGCTGTAGCATATATAACTCTCATTCTTCTGCTAGTCAAAAGTATGCTCATATTTAATAAAAGTAGTAAGAAAGAACAGCACATCCTGATGAAAGAAGTAGCTTTACAATACTGCATGCTCATTTTGCTGAGACAGTCCTGTCTTTCTCTGTCCCCTGACCCGGGGGTGCTTGTGCACACACACACACATATTATGCTCCCGAAACAAGGAATCTTGCCTGTTCCCTTGCAGATCCAAACTGAGACTGAAGGGGTCCACCAGAGCAGCATTTAGTGGGGAAAAATGAGCTCCTGGAACCATGGTACACTCTACCTCTCATACTCAGTAGGTAACAAATAAAGTTTGTTGCATATTTAAAAGAAAAAAAAATTATACATTTCTTTCTGAATCCTGAATGCAGACTAATGCAGAGAATGCAGACAGAGCCATTTCCCGGTCTGCCACCACCTGCTTGGTTCAGTAGCTCCCACAATACCGTGTCAGTTTATCTTTTCTGGCTACCTCAATCCCAGTCTCCTGCCCTTTACTCTTCACTCCCAGATCTCTTTCCCAGACAGCGACTATTTTCCATGCAGCAGGAGCAGCTGCAGTCTCTCAAACGTATTATGACTTTTCCCAGTACCATTGTTTCTGTGTTTGCTGCTGCTTTGGAAGGGCACAGCTTCTCCTCACTTGCTGATTTCCCTCTGGTCTTCCAGACATCATCTCACGTAATTTTGCCACAGCTTTACTGCCAGATCACTTGCCAAACCACTTGTAGCTTCTTTTTCTGAGCTGCTGTGCAGAGATTCTGTGCTTTGGTTCTGTACATGCCTCTCAGCATCAACTTTTTTTCCCCTAGTACTCTACCAGCCAAAGATTATCCATATAAAGCAATGTAAAACACACCATTAAAAGGCCTACTTGCCATAGTGTTCCCAGTTATTTTAGCTTTAGGCTTCTGTCCTGTGTTACTATAATATTTTTTTAAGTTCATTTTTCCAAGATCGAGTCCAAAAATATCTGATCTGACAGGCTCTGGTAGAACAGTGCAGAAATACCTCTGCACAGCTCAGGAGTGTCTGCATGATTTACAGCTTTTGTTCCCCGTTTATTTCAAAGTTTAGAAATGCTGGTTTCTAAGTAATTGACCCCAGTTGTTTTTTTCTCATTTGGCTGACAGTCTTTTTTGGCAGAGCTGCTGTCTTCTCAGTGTAAAGAATGAGACTAGTTGAAGTATTGACAGGTAGGGACACTTGCAGAAATCAGGTTACTCAGCACATAGGAATACTTAAGGAGTAGAACATGCCAGCAACATCTGGGTCTGGACAATAACTAATTCAAGCTCCTAGGCAGTGAACATGTACTAGCATGAAGATGGACCAATGGCCAGAGCTGAGAAGGAGTAAGGTTACCTAGACTGTGCAACAGAAAGTTTTACAAGACCCTGAGCCAAACTGAGCACCAGAAGTGCTTCTGATGCATGAGAGTGGTGTGGTGTAAAGCTAATTAACAGTGTTGCCAATAATGTTGCTTTCCAAAATGCTCTGCACCAAGTCGAGTGGCTGCACCATTTCTAGATCTTCTAGTCTGAAGCTGTGCACCTTGTCCCCAAGCTTTCTAGCTCCTGAGCTCCTCAGTTCAAGTTTAGACACTGCAGAGATCCATGGAGTCAATTAAGGGAGGTAAATGGTCTCTGCTTATTAAGTAGAAACAGAGAAACAGTTGGGAGAACAGAGGATGGCAAAAGGAACTAATTGAGATGACATCAGGATTTTATTTTGTTCTCAAGAATAAAGCTTGGTTTTATGAAACAAAATGAGCAAGGTGGAGACAGTGTCATTTCATGAAGGAACTCAAATAGAAGAGAGAGCTCTGGGCAAGTGGCAACACCTTAATCTCTGAGCTATTAGAGTGTTAGTTGTAGACGGGAAGAAGCATCCACAAGACCTATAATATATTTTAGTACCATGTAACAAAAACTATTAAGCTCTGTTAATGAGCAATCTCTAGAGTGAAAAGGACTTGGTGTCAGGTTATGGCCAAGGGTTTTATTGGACTGCAGGATCATCGAGGAACATATTTAAAGTCTTGATTAATTCTTTAAACTCTAAGTGTGGACATCATCCCTTTTGGCATACGTAGTTTGCGTCTTTGAATAGATAATATGGCATATTTATGTGTGAGATTATCAATTACTGTGTGATGAGTGATTAAATTTATGTGTTCAAAACCTGATTGACTTTGACTGTTTTCAATTTAAAGAAACCGATGCTTATAAGGAAAGCATAAATCATCAGCCCATTCTTAAAAGGCAATGATTGCTGAATAATAATTTATAATAGCAACATTAATATCAATTACTCTGCCTGTAAGAGGAGTTCCTGCATACACTAGAATATGAATGTGAAAGTGGTAAGATTATATGTCCTTTTACTTGTGACTGTGTTTGCAAAGGCTCAGGCACCACCATATCTGAAAGAGGCAAAAGCTTTTATAGTCCCATCTAACTGCACTTCTGTCAATGCAAATATCACACACTTTGAAATTTTACCACTTGATACACTAAATTCAACAGTGTGTTGGTTCATTACCAGTAACTAATCTAGAATTGGAGCAAGACTGCAGAGGAAGAGATTCCAACAAAAATCTTTGGATGGGTAAAATAATGCCTCAGAATTGCAGAGAATGAACTAAATCCCTTGTTTTCAGCACAGTACATAAAACAGATGTGCATATCGTTAATTCACTGGGATTTTTTTTTTCTTGCTGTTGAGACTAAAAAATACATTGGCTTGACCAGATATTTAGCACAGAGATTTATGAAGGTTGAGATAGCCATGGGGTTTCCCCCAAGGACAGGTGATACAAAAGACATAACACATAAACCAAGGCACTACCTGTGAGTTTCTGTTCAAGTCTGGCGGTCAAAGGCACTGTCATTTCTATTGGTTTCATCTCATGTCATTTTTCTCAGTTTCAATCCTTAAGGTTTTGAAGGAAAGCTTGAAAACAAGAACTGCTCACGTAAGATTTTGCCACATCTCCATATAAAAAGAGCCCTAAACAATAGTGCAAATGCCCTCATGAAGCTTACATGGATTTTAGCTATTAGACTTAAGTGGTCACCAGCAATGTTTTTACAGTGGAAGACTTTGAAAGTAGAGCGGTCTTGACAAGCAACCATCTATCAAAAGAAAAGCCTCTCTTTTGACCTCTGAAACCTCAGGCAGAAGGGTGCAATGCAGAGATAGGAGGACAGAGAAGAGCAACATCTCACCTTTGTATAACAGAAGTCCTAGGTATCTGATGCTCCCGTTTCTCCCCTACTACCCACCTAATACTGTCACAAGGGGAAAAACAGGTAGGGGAATTATCCCAGGCTGCCAAGAATCTGTTTTTGGCAGGAAACCTTCCAGGGGCAACATAAACGGCCATAGACACAAAGGTGGTGAGCTATGAAGCAATATGTGCTTATCTCAAACAGCCTAAATGACTATAAATTGTCACATACAAAGCCTGTGGGCATTATTTAGTCCCTCTCCAAGTAAAGTTGCTCTTGATTTGAAGGTGGGATGTGCTCTGACGTTAATGGAAGGTGTCTAAGAGGAGAATATACCCCTTTGGCTTGTTATGATCATACTAGACACTAGCTTGGCAAATATGTTCCCAAACTTAAACAGCAAGCTTTAGCAGTAGAAAAGTACAGCCAAGAACCACGTTGGCTTAAGAAATGAGCATGTTCACATAAAGTAAGAACTGACCTAAACTAGATCACTATATTCTCTGAGATTGGTAAAATAAAAGATAAAAAAATTGTTTTTGTATGTCTCCGCACTTCAACACTCACTGTAGAGACTGCAGTTATAGGTTCTTTGGAAATGCAAATTAGACAACAGTGCCTGATTTTGCCTGGCACAAGGAAGGGAAGCGCTAAAATATTTTGTGATGGGTCTGAGCCAGAAGTCTAGAAGACTAGATTTAAAGCTAGAGGTTTAGATCAATCTTTAAAAGAAAAGCTATTGTCACAGATTTTCTATTCCCACTGAATTCAGGACATACTGAAATCTCCTGACAAATTATATTCTCTTGAGATTTTCTACCTCCCATTTTCCATCAAGTTTGTACAAAAGCACTACCTCATTTCATGGCTAATTTTGAAAACTTGCATAAGAAATGTGAGATCAAACCACAAAGTTTGGGTAACGATCTGTACTTTCTGCAAGTTTTGGGGGGGAGTATTAGGATTACAACTGCTTCATTTTGAATAACTCCCACTAGTTCTGAACTGAAAAAATATAACGTTTGTCTGTAAACACTGGAACAAACTCTGGTCCAAGTTACATCCAACAAAATAGTTGGGGGGTGTAATTGGCCTGTTTTCCTCTCTCTCCTGGGGCTATTTAATAGATACACATCTATTCCATCACTGAACATTTGCAAATTAATGTCCATCCATTTTTTAATGCTTTCCTAGCATTGCCCTGTACTTTTACGTCAACACACATATTTCTATTCAAGAGATCATTACTATTATTTTAAAACAGATGGTTTGAACATAATCCACATAAATAGTAGATTGGCAGTGCCAGTCATGATGGCATGTGTAGAAAAGAGCTGGCTGATACAACAATATTTAAAGATTAGCAGTCTGGGACACTACAAATGACAGTGTCTCTTGCCACTGAACCTAATGCTTGTGCTGTGGCATTCAAAGAAAGGCACAGCACTCACCATGCCAAGAGATCTGGAAAACTCACAGATTAAAAAAAAAGAAAGTTTAAGTTTTACTGTAGGTATGTACTGAAAACAGCGGGGGGTGGCATAGACCCCTTTGTAGAAAGGAGGTTTCAAACTCACACTCCTTCCTGTCCTTGTGTTGGCATCAACAGATGGAGGGCTCACAAAAATCTGTGCCTTGGCCACTTCTGTGAATATGCCAGGCATTGCTTTGGCTTTTTCCCTGGGACACAAGGAAATTACCATTAATATAATATATGTAATTGTTTAAAATTACCTATAATCAGTGTCCAGCAGAACCTGCAAAACGCTGCATATTTTAGAAGCATTCTCAGTGTCTGTGCTCTCCAGCTGACCCGCCTGCAGCTGTAACTATCTCAAGTTGCAGCTGACGGGAGGAATGTGACATTACTCCAAGCCATCAGTTGTGTCCATGACACTTCATCAAAATGCCCATTTAATAGCCCACATCTCTACTGTCTGGCCAGTTTATTCCCTCTGCTTGGGTTGCCATGCTGACTCATCTCCCACTCCTCAGCTTGTGCATATTCACAGAAACACAGGATGATTTTGGTTGGAAGGATCCTCAAAGATCTTCTAGTTCCAACTCCTCTGCCATGGGCAGGGACACCTCCTGCCAGACCAGGTTGCTCAGAGCTCCATCCAGCCTGGCCTTGAACACTTCCAGGGATGGGGCAGCCACAGCTTCTCTGGGCAACCTGTTTCAGCATTTCGTAACCCTCAGAGTGAGGAGAGAATTTCTGCCTACAATCTAATCTAATCTAAGATAAAATTAGATAAACTAAAATAAACTGAGATAAAATAACCTACCTCCTTCAGTTTAAAGCAACTCCTTTTTCTCTCGGGTCTTGCTTGCTTTCAGGACTGCGAGGTCCTCTTGATCAACCTAGGTTCAAACTTTTCCTAGCTACAAGGGCATCTAAGACCTGTTTGGATTTGTCATTAGGTAATGGATGAACATCCTGCTTACTGTTTTGACACACAGGTCCTTACTTTGGCTCCAAGAGCAACAGTCTTACCAAGGTCAGGGAGCAG
Source organism: Anabacerthia variegaticeps (assembly GCA_035583185.1). Taxonomy (NCBI): domain Eukaryota; kingdom Metazoa; phylum Chordata; class Aves; order Passeriformes; family Furnariidae; genus Anabacerthia; species Anabacerthia variegaticeps. Next base: position 73,152,787 of record JAWWEW010000041.1, read on the forward strand.
AAGCAAGACCCATGCAACACCCCATAAATCCTAAGAAACAGTAAAAGGCAAAGCTGCCACTGTGGCTTCCATTGTTGTTTAAAGGGAGGGAATAATATGCCAGTTCGACCAACAGAGCTAATAAAGGACACATTTTTAATTTCAGTAGCCAGTCAAAAGACTGAAATCTTCAAGTGCATGACAAGTCCTTTGAGGGTTTACATGTGGCACACATTCACAAGTCATGAAGTCTGCCCACAACGCTTGTTTAACGGCATGACACTTCAGTAGAACAGCAAGCTGCATGCTCAAAGTGCCACTGCTGCCTTCCTGGCCATGCACTGACATGCCTCAAGGGTACTGAGGGGATTTATCCTGGACCCAGGGGGAAAAAAAAAAGATACATTGATTGAACACTTAGCTTGCAGGCTCCTAAGAACATTACAGCATATGTGGAAATGTAAAACAACTTTCTGCACAAGCCATAACACACTAACAGAAAAACCACTTAAAACATCTTCAAACTATCAAAGTCAGAGATGATTTGATAGAACCTCACAAATCCCATAATCTACTGTAAGTAGTAGCTAAGACTTTGGCTTCACCCATGCGTCTGCAACTGGGGAAGAAGCAGGAGGATAATTTATCCAAGTCTGGGGTAATGAAGTGTTAACAAAAACCATATGAAGTTATTACTACAACCACAGGCCACAGAATGTGAAGGAAGGAGGATCTCAGGAGACCTACCTATTTTCAGTCATCTCCTGCTTCATAGTTCGTCGAAAGGTGTTCACCAAAACAGGAGGCAAGCAGCAGAAATTAAGTGATTCATTAGGCCTAATGAACAATGCTGATCATATCAGCTCTAAAATACAGTCAGCTGACATTGATATATATGTACTTTAACTCATTCTTCCCAACTTTATTAGGTACATATGTCTACAGCAGACACAAATGAAACATTCTACAACTAGGCTCCAAGCCAAAAACTAATTTATTCTTTAATGTGGTAGTGATTACTTGGTGGTTCCTTGAGCAGAGATGACAGGTCTGAGCTAATGGAGTTGTACTGTAAGTTAATATAAATCATGACAGAGCAATTAATTACAGAAACCACTGCAAATCCCTTTGTTAGTTTTCCCCATCACCAGAAGGATTTAATAATGTTCATTTTGCTAAGTTCCAGTGACATTTACAAGTCTTAAACCATTTTTAATCAAATCAATATCTCTGGCTGCTAAATTTAGTTGCGCTTTGCTAGCAAGTCCTGGAATGCATCGATACTAATGTTTCCTACCTTCTGTTCAAGTAAATTGTACAGAAGCCCTGCACTTCCTCTTCATTTGTTTACATTGAGTAATTGGGACTATTTTTTTAATAGGCAACATGAGAAATAAGTGCATCCAAAGGAGTTAGGGGACAATGAGCTAGACAGATATACAAATATCAGTGCTTATGGTGCATACCACATAGTAGAAAAATTTAAGGAAATTTCCCTTAATTAGTTGAAAGCACTCCAAACCAAAGAACTGTGGCTTTGGGCACTCCAACAGAGCTTTGGGTAAGGCCATGTGGCAAATACAAGATGCAGGGCACAGTGACCCCTTTCTGTCCCTATGTGTTCTTGGATATGTTACCTAAGAATCCAAAATACTTGAATGACACCTAATCTCCTAAATACCACTGAGGACTGTGGGTGGTGATCTCACACACTGTTGTGTATGGGAGAGTCTGTCTCTCTCTGTATCTCACATTTATAGCTATAATCTAGGGATAATCATACTCCCTCTGTTTGTCATACCCACTTAGAATCCAAGTCCTTTGAGGCACATGTTGTCTATAATTGTATGTGCATACTGTGCCTAACAAAAAGGGAGTTCTGAGGCCAATTGCACTACAAGAAAATTAGTGAAATAGCAATAACAGTCCTGTGTGATTATTTCTAGGGAATTTCTGCAGATAAGCTGTGGCACAACTTTGAATATTTGCAAAGCAGTTTGGAAAGTGTCATTACAAACATCAAGAACAATTAGATCCAGTCTGTGTTTTCCTAAAATGGTGTTAGTTTTGAAGAGGACTTCTGTAAGAGCAGGGTTAAAACCATCATCTTTTAGTAGAGCTTTTTCATTTACATGGGGTTTTTCTAATATTATTGCCACCAACACCACAAAAATACAGCTGATTTCTGAATTTTTCAGCAAATATATTCAATTTCACTCTGCAAAATCAAAGAAGAGAAATTTGCCATCTCCAGACTGTTATTTTGTTCTGTCCTTAACAGCAACAACAACAACAAAATCTGGAGAGGTTTGATATTCTGTTGCCTTTAGATCAGTACCTTTTTCTTCATACTTAATGAACACATTCACAACAATAGCTCTCAGATCTCTGACATCCTCAAGGGACTGAACACAGGTCATGGACTCCGGACGCCAGCACATCAGCATGGAATAATAATAATAATATAAAAAAATAAGAAGTGAAACTTCAAAGTCACTGCTGGCTGCAAGGTTTCTTCTTTAGAAACCTTGTAGCATGTTCTACCTTATTTATTTCATTTCAAGTACTTATTTCATTCATTTTGCTGAGATTCAGCAATAATGTAGTAATACAGTCCCCTGGTCTATGACCTGTGTGCTATTCCCCATAGACAGGAATTAATTGTTGTAGCTTTTTTACTTTTTTTTTCTGCAAGTGTAAAAAAAAACCAAAACAAGAAGCTCTAAAGAAAGAATGGGAAAGAAAGAAAGAAAGTAAGAAAGAAAGAAAGGAACGAAAGGAAAGAAAGGAAGGAAAGAAAAGAAAGGAAGAAAGGAAGAAAGGAAGGAAGAAAGAAAGGAAGGAAGAAAGGAAGGAAGGAAGAAAGAAAGGAAGGAAGAAAGAAAGGAAGGAAGAAAAAGAAAGGAAGAAAGAAAGGAAGAAAGAAAGGAAGAAAGGAAGGAAGAAAGGAAGGAAGAAAGGAAGAAAGAAAGAAAGATAGATCCAGACTTTAAAAATGAAATTACTTCCACTGAGGTTCAAAGGATGAGCTGAGACAGAGTTCTTCATCCTCACTTTCCACTAATGTTTGGTCTTTGTGTAAATAGTACAGATTGGTAACTGGAGTTTCATTTCTTTTGTCCTTCCTCTGGACAATTGCTTTCCATTTTACCTCAGATGACACCAAGTCATTGTGACAAAGGCCCTCAAGACCTTGCTGTGATTCTGTAATGACTTAAATTCCCCACTTTCCCAGAGTGCACTAAGACATCAGGCTTTTATGTCTTGAGCTGCTGCATTAAGTCCTAATGGAAAATTTCTCTCCTAACTTAAGAACTACCTTATCCCCCATGAATAAACAATGACAGCATATGGATCAAGAATGACCTCTGATACATCTGTCTTTAATGCAGGAATCACTGTAAAAATTGATTTCCTTTCACCCGCAAGCAACAAGGTCTTCCCTGTGCAGATTTAAACACACAAAGCATAAGATATATTCAAATGCAATACTGCGAGCAGAGGCATTTCATTCAGTATGCAGCTATGCTGGAGGCTCAGACCAATCTGAGAGTCAATTTGCATTATAATTCTAAAAATAATAATTCTCTAATGAGAATATTTGAGTGTATGTAACTGTGCAGACATAAAATTCACTCCAGGAAAAAAAAAAAAAAAAAACACCAAACACAATTGATTTTCTGTGGGGAATTTAAAGGAAACTAAAAAAGCACCCATAACAACAACATCAAAAAAAAAAAAAAAAAAAAAGATCCACACCACCAAAACATAAAGGAAATCAAAAGCTGACCTTTTCTGAAATTTGCTTAGTTGACTGTGTGTTTTCTGAAGTAAATACTAAAAGACATCCGAGCAGGAAATGTATTCCCTTTTGTATAAGGACAATACACACGGTGTGAGCATAGCTTTGCTATTATAGGTATGAAAAAATCATCTTCGACACATTGTTGGCTAAACACAATTTAACTTCATCTAATTATGATCCATGTTACCCTGTCCACTTTCATCAGGATCAGCCCTCCTCCAAATCTAAAGTCAGGGTGAATCCTGGAGTGTATCCAATAACAGTACATCTCTCACAGTTTTGTAAAGGTGTTGGAATTTCTCTGCAGTGTAAGGAGTACCTGTTGTCCAAGGCAGCAATGCAATAAGAAAAGGGATAGTTATTAACCGAGTCAATATTTGGTTATATGGTATAGCAAAAAAAAAAAAAAAAATTAGTTTTCTAGTACTAAAAGTTGTAATTGTTGTTGCTGCTGTTGTTTATCTTCAGTGAGGAAAAATGTAATTTCTTAGAGAAAAAAACACCCCTAATCTAAACACAAGAAGCTGTTAATATTCCTCCTCTCTTTTCTGAATTGGAAATGGATCAAGAAGCAGAAGTAACTGTGTCTTTGGAATGTAATAAGTAAACAAAACTGAGCTGAAATATCATGTCCCTCTAAGCAGCTACTTCTTCCTATTGTGTTACCAAGTCCCCTCCTTCCTGGACCACAACCTATCATGATGTTGGAAAAAACAATAAAGTATTTACTACTGAATTATGAAAATACTAAATAGGACTAATGTCTTTTTTGCTTCATGCTTTTCTATGATATGGCCTTCAGAATATTGTGAAGTGGCAGCCTATATTACAAATAATTTATGCCACATCCTCTTTTTCTAATCCTGCCTTCATTTTCATTCACAGTTTATATGCACCTGCAAAGAAAGCATGATGCCCAGATAAAAGAAGAAAATTAAGCATGTGCTCTTTTAAAAAGACTTAGGATTTAAAACGTGTCCACTTCCTCTAGCAGTATAGCCAGGTCAGCACTGAATTTTTAAGGTAAGTGTTTAACTTCATAGAATTAAGGGGTATGTATGCATATATTTGTATAGGAGGTAGAGAGAGTCTTGTTTTATCCTCTACAGGAAGTTTGCTTTTTCATTTGAAAAGCATTAGGTTTTGGACAGAACACAATCTTTCAGGGTGCTTTGGGGCTCTTTCTGCCTTCTGTGAGAATTCTCAAAATCTCGTTCTGGGAAGATGCATGGCCAAAGCCTTTCCTCCTCTTCTCACCCTCTGCAAAAGCTTCAATAGAGCAGATGGCTTCACAAAGACATCCTGCCATTTCCACTGCTGTTTTGCTTTCCAAATGGAAGGAATAATCTGTATGGCTCTTCTTCCAATAGAAAAAAGCTTAAATTAAGGTGTAATATCAAACACAACTGGACTCCCTGGTCCTTGCACTCACTGGCCTCCACAATTTTCTGCCCTCCCCTGCTTCCTTAGTCTCCTGCCCTGGTGAATAGGAACCCCATACTCCCTACTAGAGTCATGACTCCCTCTCTGCTCCCTCCAGCAGCATCACTTGCAGAGAAAGGGGAAAGAGGAGTCTGTGCTTACTCAACAACTCTAAAGTCACTTTTTCCTGACTGTCTAAGAACACAGAGCAGAGCACAGCCTTGGGTGCAATTGGGAGCTCTGGATCAGCTCAAATAACTATAAATACTGCAACATATGTGTGGAAGACCTTACTGGTGTTAAAAACAGAGAGATAAAAGCATTAACGAACAGATCAGATAATGTCCCAAAAAAACCCAGACTGTATTCCTGAAGGACTCCTGTAGCCACATCTGGAGTGAAAACAGCAGCCAACAGAGCATGTAGCTGTAAGGAAAACATAGTGTTGCCTGACTTCCTCCTCCCTGTCTTAATTCTTGCATTGTACTTACTGCTTCTGTGGACAGACAAGTAGCTGGCTTGGACAAAACATACTCAGAAGTATTTTGAAGTTATTGATCTTTGTTGTAAGCTCCATTATTTGATATTTTGATTATTTGCTTGCATAATTAAAAAAAAAAAAAAAAAAAAAAGCAGTCTCTCCACTGTCTGTATTTTCAATAACAGAATTTGTACTTAACCTCTGTACCAACAATTTCCAGATATCAAGTCTCACAGCTCCCCTAAGGGAAGCTGAGGGTTACATTTATCAGCTCAACAGCCTTCTTTTGTAGATGATGCTCGGACACCATAGAGTTGGGAGCATCATGACTATTTAAATACTTTTGAGTGTTCTGTGCCCATGTCTGTCACTAACCATGTTTTTGTGAGGCAGAGGGCACAGTGGGCTGCCAGAGTAACTGAGACCTCATGTCCTGGAAGAGTAAAGACCTCCAGTACATGTCTATCAGTGAACACCTCTTGAAGTGGCAGCTCACCATGCAGTCAAGAGGAATCAAAGCTGGTGTGCAGCTCAGACTGGCTTTGGTGCAAACAGCAAGGCTGGGTAGAGCTGCTCAACAAGGAAAGGATGTTTGCAAAGACTCCCCTTGCAACACTGAACATACACATACCCTGCTAAAAGACAGAGCTTTGCACTTCCCTCCCAGGAGGAAAAATGTGTGCTCTGTGGGACCAGCCCAAAGAAAACAGCACCGGCATTTAAGGACGTTTCCCTAAAAGCACTCGGCAGAGGGTAGGATTACAAATTAATCTGACACAGACCTGATCCAAAGCCCCTCTGAGTAATGGGAAAGACTCCCTTTCATTTCAGAACTCTTTGGTTCTGTTTTTTGGAGGTAACGTACAGCAAAGTGAATGATGAAGAACTGTCACACAGACAATAAACACTCAGAGAAGGAACCAAAGTATTTTGTGTGGCCAGATCAATTGGACTCACCACTTCCTGGATGCACTTCTTTCTTAGCATTGCAAATTGCCATGTCTAAATGACAGTACTTTAACACCCGATGGATAAGTTTTCCTCTAAATAATAATATTGCACACTTGAATAAATTTCTTGTAATAAGGTTTACATACAGGCCTTTTTAAATTCCAATAGTGCTGACCATTCGAGGGAGTTGAAGAATTCGCATATCCTAGAAGACTGTTTGATTAGAAGTGGTTGTTAAATTTGAAGATCAGAGTGATTCCTTCTGTTCCTTACTCATTCTCCTGCATTCTCGCTTTACAGGAAGCTCATTAATAGATCAGTTTGCCCAGTTTGTCATCTGTTTCATTATGCAAAATATATACGTTTCATTTACTTTTCCTGTGAAAAAATCAGTTATCTTCAGCTAGATAAAATGACTTCTTTGGGTTTCTTTTCAACCCCTGAACAGCTCAAAAAAATTCTAAAATCTCAACTGGTGGTAGAATACCAGGGAACCCTGATGCGTGCCAATTGCAATGTAATGATCTTTATGTTCACATTTAAATGGGAAGTGAAAAAGCTTAGAAAGCTGACCACTAGGCAAACCTTACATTGACCTGAAAGGAAAATAAAATAGTTTAAAAGCTCTCTGAACATTATCAAAAGATCTATTTCACAGAGAAATTAAAGAAGGAATTCCTAAAATGGAGCTTTAGTTCCCAACTCTTTGGTTTTACAATATCTCTGGGAAAGAAGTGCAAGAAGACTTTTTGTTACTTGTCTTATTTCTTGACTTTTCTTAGTAAAGTTTCAAAGTTCTCTTCACTTAATAGATCAGAAACTCCTAGGCCTATGATCTGCTTCAATATTTTTCTAAAATAATGAAGATCACATCTGACTAGTTTCTAATAAACATATCAGCACCCTACAGAGATAGATGATATGTTCTATATATTACTGTTTCTTGGAGATGCACTGCAGACTCATAAAGACACATGAAATCCTATACATTTTAAATGAAGACAAATTCATCCCCTTATAGATCATAATTTGAGTTCAATAAAGCATTTTAAACATGCAGTTAATTTTATGCAAGCATCTTTGTCCCCGTGACTTCACAGGAACTAGAAGAGACCACCAGTGTGATGAAGTTCAGTCCTTGCATGTAAGCCTACAGGCCTGGTGGCTTGGATGATTTTAACACCTCATAAAGCCTGGGCAAATATTTAAAAGTTCTGTTGTTTAAAGTCTCAGTCATGTTAATTAAGAGTGTGTGAAACAAACTCTCACTCAAACACCTCCATGAATTCAACATGAATTTCTTGTCTACTTGAGAGACCAAGGTCCCAGTGGATATGAAAGGCAGGAGTAGACTGAAGTGGCAAAGGACAATAGATTTTCATGTTCACTTAATACATCTGGAAGATAATGGGACTTTGCCACAATCAAAGGAGTGAGTTGTTGTATGAAGCCCCTATTACTGCCAATTTATGCAGTTATGAGTGTGGTGGAAACAGGGACTGCAGGAGAATCTGGAGAATCCCTGCTGGCAGTCACATGCTGTATCACTTCCAGGGAAATTCACAGGATAATGCAGGATATGCACTGCCCAGACATACAATAACACAATAATATCTTGTGTAAGAAAACTATTATATATACTGCTGCAAAAAAGAAAATCCCAACTATGTAGAGCAAGAAAATATTAAACCAAATTCTACTCTTACCACTAAACCATTGGATTTCTTTCACTTTACTCTGGTTTCATTCTCAGTCCTGAAAAATGTGTGTTTTATAGAATAATGGACTGCAAAAAAAGAGCTTCATCATTCCAGGATGCTTAAGCTGCACCTCAGATCTGCATTGGCCAAGGACACCAGAACAAGTTTTCAATGAACTCCCTTTTGTGGCAAAGCAATTAAAGCCCTGCCCAGAAGAATAAACCCCATTTCTGTACAGGATAACTAGCCATTAATATGCACCAGCAGGCTTCTTCATCCAGCTGATATCTTAGGAATTGTTCTTTCAGCATCATCCTAAATGCCTCAACAGTTGGCCACAAGACATGCTCCACAGATTCATAAAAGAGCAATCCATATGTAACTTTTTCCATTTGTAGAGCTTTTTCTACAGTCACAATATTGGAGAACCTGCTGGTTAGATGGAGAGAAGGCAAACAAATCATTGTCTTGCTTTTCTTTCTCTCTTCTACCCACAGAAAAGCTTCAAATTTTGTCTGACAGCTTCCTCTCTTTGTTAGACTGAAGTTTTAAGCTGAAACTCATGATTGTCACTGGAGTTGAAAAGAGGTATGTATTAAAGAAACCAGAAAAATAACTTCATTTAATTCCATATGAAAACATGCATTGTTTTCCTAAGGTTTGTATGATCCACGAAACTAGCACAAAGTTCATGTTAGGATTAGACTTCCATATGGTTTTGGAACAAAGTCAAACATTTCTAGATGCAATCTCTTTACATTTTAATGGAGAAAAGATATTGTCGTGACCTCTGGGACTATGCAGATCATAGAAACTTGTTCAGTAAACTTTAAATATAACCTATGAGTATAAAAATATCCTTGACTCAAAAGCTTCAGGTGATGAACTATTGAATTCTTATATAAATTGTTGCAACGGCTGACCTTCTACCATGAAAATCTCCCCACTATTTGGTTTGAATTTTCTCACTCTGGATCTTGCAGTGCCTTTTGTTCAGTTATTTTGTTTCATTTTATTATATTAACACCTGCCTTCTAAAAGTCTTTTCTTTATGCAGAGTCTTTGGGCTGACAATCATCTTCAGCCTTGTCTCAAATAACCTGAGAGTTCATGCTTCTGAAATTTCTAAGAGACATCCTTTCCAGACCACTTTTAATTTTTTTCCTAAGTTTTAATCTTCTATCTCACACAGTTTTCTTTAAATAGTCTCAGTAATTTTGAACACAATGGCAATTTTGCATTCCTACTCATCCAGAACAGTCCTGGCACGTGCAAGAGAAGGCAACTTTTAATGCAAGTTTCATACTAGCCAATTTCCAATTATTAATTCTAAAGACTTCTTACTGCTGTTCCATGCTGCACACAAATCCTTAACCTGTAAACATGGTTTACATTAGTTTTGGATAGAAGAGCACATTTAACAATTATAATGGATATGTTTGTTTAAACATGTCCATTATTTCAGGCAATACAGACCTCACTTGCTCCCCTCACAGCCTTTCACTTCACAAAGTGAAGTCAGACAGGACACCTGCTCTGTATTTGCCAGACAAAAGATACCAACTAACCAAACCAGACCTCAAAATGCTTTCTTTAGGTGACAGTGCCCCTTTTTAATTCCTCTTGAGATAATTTTATAAGATTGCAATTAATTTAACATGGATGCAATTAATTTGACTCAATATAACTTATTTTAGGGTGCTGTTATATTTTTTCTGCAAAACTATATAAAATACTTACAATAATTTTTAAATCAACATAACTACACTGTCTTAATACACAAGAAAGTGAAGAGAACATCAAATATGCTTAAGAAAGCCTTTTTTAAATTTTTTTGTATTGCATACAATCATTCTAACAGGCAGTAATAGGGCACCCACCATTCCACTCTTTAACGGCAATGCCCATTTCAGCTTTTCCACATTTTTCCAGGATTCCTTTCTTAACTAGCCTGCTCAGCATATTTCAATTTATTTTTTTTTTTTAATATCGGAACATTGGCTTTTTTTTTTTTCAGTACTCTGGCACTTTGCCCATCTTTAAAGATTAGTTGAGTGCACACAGTCTTACTTCAAGACACCAATCCTTTTAATAATTGGCTTTAACTATTGCTGTTTAATCTTCTAAATATTAGCTGAAAGTATTTTAGTATCATGCTAAAATATAATCCTTCTTCTTTCCAATTTTAAAGTATCTATTGATTCCATCTTTATGTATACTACTAGAAAATTTTGTCATCTTTATCCAACATAGAGCATATCTACTAAGATTTTATTTATTCTTCATGTGCTTTAGAAATGCTTTCCTGATTTTTGCACCTTTTTGAGTATAGAGGGATTTTTATTGATGCATTTAGTTCTTCTACCCATTGATTTTATTTCCTAAATGTTGGGTTATGTTGGTTTATGCCCCCTATGATGAGCTTCTCCTTTTTTTTCAGTCAGTACATACTGCTGTTTTTAATGGGATTTTTTTGATTTTCAGAAGGGTTTTGTGACTGCCTTCTCCCATTTTAGCAGAATTTTTTTTTTTCAGCCATAGAAACCTTCCTTGATTGCAGAGCTGGGGGTTTTTTGGCATCTAATAAAGCATTCTTAAACAATTCCTAATTATCATGCACATTCTTGTGTTTAAATTTTTCCTCCCACTCAATTTTGCTCATGATTGTTTTCCGCTTTGGGAAATTGGCCTTTTTAGAGCACCAAGACTATAATGCTGTTTGCACAAAACAAATAAAATTAGATCATGATTGCTTGCACCTAGGCAACCAACTAGTTCAGTGATCAATTCATCTTTATCTGTCAGAATATGTAATTAGGAATGTCCCAACTTGGCAGCAGTGACAACACCACCAGCTTTAGAAACTTACCTTTTGGAAGTAACAGCATGAAGGTTCCAACACATGCTACAAACTAGTACTGCTGTTCTTTGTAGGACAGGGAGGTGGTTTAAAAGTTGCCTCAAACACTTATTTTCCTTCATCTCAAAATCTGTAGCACTGTTCCCTTTCCCTACATGATCATCAGCAAGAGCCTCATTGTCTTGTTTACCATCTTATGCCCAAAGTCAGATATCACCAACAGGAAATAATACAGTAATACCTAAACTGAAACTGCAACAAGAAAATATGCACTCTCTGGGTTGGATTTTGGGGACAGATCCTAACACAAGGATCTGACTCAGCCCCTCTACATACAGGGTTCAATATTCCAGCTTTTATTCATCATTTATTTTGCCTCCAAAGAAGGGAAGCACCATGGAGAGTTTTCTTTGTCCTTACAAAACACAGACTATCTGAAAATGGATGGTGTATGTTTTTTGACCAGTGTCTGCTCTCAGGGCTTTACAGAACTTCTAGAAAGACATATTTCTGCATTGCCAGACTGCCATTGTGTGGTGAGTATTTGGTATATTTTAATGGAATCAAGACAAGGCAGAATACAAAACTCCATTATCCGCAGAAAAATCTAATCATGTATAAATCCCCAGCTTCCAACCTTTTGGGTTTTTTTCAGAGAAACTTTAAAAGCACATTAGAAAGGGAATCTTCTGCAGCATCAGCTATTTAAAAAAAAATAATTTATTTTTGTGGGCAGAATCAAAGATCACCAGACTAAAAAAAATGCCTCTTCATTTAGTTTTAATTCTTGGTCTTCTCTTAAGCTTATGTTGCCAAGGCACTAATAATTAAACCACAGAGATTGCATAAAAATGGAACTCCCAACTCTTGAAAAAGGCTGAAAAGCCAAAACTTCTCATTTTCTTTTTTTTTTTTTTCCTGAAGACAGCTTCACTTTGGAAATTCCAAAATGTTCCCAAGGTAGGAACAATCTGAACATAAGTATGCTACTCAGATTTTTTGGCTCCTGCCTGCCCAGCTGGACTGCTGCTCAGCTCTCTACACTTGGGGAAATGCAGAACCTAGGTAATAATACTCCTGAGAAAACAGATAGTCCAGAGGAAGGATAACAGGCAGCTCCCTTGCCTCCATGTCAGGCATACAGCTGACAGGAGACTGGGGGGGAGCTGCAAACAAGGCAGCCCACCTGGAAGGCTGCAGGATCTGTCACTGGATTTGTTATCTGACAATCTGGAGAAAACCTACCGAATGGGATGTAAGGCTGGTGGAAAACTTGCTCTCAAAAACTGTGGAATGGAGAATTGAATAATAAATGCACAAATGCAACAACCTGAGCATTGAGGCAGCTCTTGCTTTAAAACACTGGTATGCAGAGAAGCTCCTCTCCCAGTGACCTCACAAAAAGCTGCAGCATTTTACATTTGCTTGAGATGTATTTATTATTTATACATAGGTGTGCACAGATCTTGAGCATACAATGGTCTGTCTTCCATCTGCCACCCTCCCAAATGAATTTTTATCACAGAAATCATTCAGAGTTCATCACTGGTGGGGAGCCTGTTCATTGAAACTCATTATTGTTCTAATGAATTACACGCGAGAGCTGTAAGTGATTATATTATAATAGTCAGACTCAGCCATTCAATGAAAATTTAATTACAGAGTACAGGGACATGACAAAAAAAATCCATGCCTGTGTTCTGGAATGCAGCCTTCCCAGCCACAGCTGGCTATTGAAAGTCTTCATGCAATTATGTTTTCTCTTAATCACACCCATTTTTAAAGAAAGGAAGCAGGAACTGAAGTACGCAGCAGTTGCAGCAGCTCCCCTGCCTGCCCCTCCACTGGCAATTCTGGAGATCTTTTGTTCACTCTTTGGGTGATCCACATATCCAGAATCCCAGCATGATCAACTCCTGATAAGTAGAAAGGAGGGGATCCTGCAAAGCCTCACAAAGTAACTGACAAAAGCAGAGTTACACTAACTTACTGCAAATGAGGTTCCACTCTCTATGGTCACAGAAAATGATTCAAAGTCACTCTACTGGACTTATTTTAAAGTGCTCGTACAGAGATTTTGCCTTTGGTCTCCTTTTCCTTCTGCAAACTACCACATTAATAAATGGATTACTGTGAGCAATTAGTAGGTTGCTCTTCCAGTAGGGTCTTGTAGGATCCATGCTAACGCAGGTTGTTAAAACAGAGAGGTTATAACCTGCCAACCTTATGGTGTTTTCAGTTGATTCTCTTTTATATATGCCCATGAATGCCCTCCCACACAGAGAATTCACATTAGTTTTGCCTGTGGGCACTATAATAGATTATTTCACAATACATATTCACATTAGGAACATTTCTCAGTGGTGTATCAGTGATGCTCAAAAATTAAATCACATCTGTTTATTGTTGAACTTGTCATAGTCTGCAAACTAGAAATGCAAGTTCACTAAATTCCAGACTCTGTAGGCTTACCTGAAGAAATGAGGGCAACAGAAAACAACTGCAACCATAAGTAACAATATACATAACATCTAGAAATTGGGAAGCTGTTACTGATGCACCTTATCATCAGATCCCCTTGGAAAGGGCTCCTATTTTTGCATAAAACCATGGGCCTGATTCTGGTTTCCACCTGATGTGAAGTTATAAAGACCATGTTACTTTAAATACTAGAGTTTTCAAAAGGGCCTGTTTTCACAAATGGATGGCAGGGATATATTGCAAAAGTCAAGAGCAGCCCCAACCAAGTCAGCACAACAGCATCACCTTAGGAAACACTATAGATAAGCAAGGAAGAGGGTAAGACATCAGGACTGTTATTTGGAGCCCCACTTACACAGAAGATCACGAGAGCACAACAGGGAGGGTCTAACCCTTCTAGGGTTTCTTTCAGTGGTGGCTGCTAGGATTTCTCACTGCCCTGGTGCCCAGATCCTGCCATGTCAGACCACCAAGCTTTCTCATCCACTGCTTGGGGCTCAGGGACCCCCCAGAGACATTCTCAGCTCTAACTATGTTGCTGAAAAGAAGGAGGGAGGATGCTGGCTGGGGTAGAGGAAGAGTGCAGGAAGTGAAAGCAAAGGGAAGTGGAAAAGTACCCAGGAGTCCATGAATGAGTTCAGAGAAAGAGAAGAGCATGAAACCAGCACCACAACTCCTGTGACCCTGCCAGCACCTACCAGCTTTGCCATTACACTTACGGAGCACTGCAGTTCTGCGGGGGCATCACTTCAGTGCCCATCGCACATCAGGAGAAGCCTTCAAGGAGCATGGGAAGAAATCAAACAACAGTGCTGGATACAGCACACACACCCTGGAGAGTGGCTCCTCAGCAAGGACATGATTTAGTAAGTGTGCTGCACTCTGCCAGAAGTGGCATTGTTATTCCAGTCCAGGACAAAACGAGTCTGGACCCAAAAGCCAGGACTCTACAGCAGGGTTTATCACAAGCCACAAGATATGTTCAACACTACATGCTTTCTAGTTTCCTCTGTTTCTCACCCCCAAGGATACTAGCCCTCCCACATTCATCAAGTAGAGCTTTCCTGGTGTCCTGACCTCCAGCTTTACAATTAAATAACAGTTAAAACACAGAATTCCTGGCCGCTGTTTGTCTCTTCTGGCCCCAGAGGATGGCAGAGACCATACTCAGCTCTGTGTCTGGGGCAGAGATGCTAGTTGGCTCCATGACTGTTGCCCACAACACTTGTCAAAATCAGTTATAGTTTGGATATCAGCTGGCTATGTTAGGTACATGTATATCAGTCAGCTCTCATAAAAGGCATGTAAATAAGGAGCAAATCTGTGCTATACCAAGAAATTTGAAGTTATAAAACTATTGTCTCTGTAAGTGGCATGAAAGCAGAAGTGTAAGTACACTTACATGACTTCAATCAGGTGTTATCACACAGTATAAGATGTATAGAGAAGTTCCTTTGAACCACAGAGGAAACTTTTTGCATCAGTACATTATAAAAAGTATCTCAACCCTGCATACTCTGTGCTGGTGTTTATTTTACTTGAGAGAAAGCAAAGGTGTGTGGACTGTTAGAATAATATTTTTCACTATCATAAGGGAATCTTAAGTTTTGACAATCTTCACATAAATAAGATTTTATAAGTCGGTTGTGATCCAAAACAGAGTAAGTGAGCCACCTCACTTTACATACTAGAACAATTAATTCTCCTTTTAGCAAAATTGATAGCATCAAGAGCACATTTTTCCCCCCAAGGGGAAAAAAAAGATCTACAAAATTTTCACCAGTTAAAATCAAGGAACTAATAAAAACAATCAGCAATTAACATGAAAAATATTTTGCCCTTTTAATGTGCTTTACTCTGATTCTATTTGAAAAAGCAATACAGAGGAAGTAAGTTTGTTGCTATATCTGGCAAGGAAAGAGATATAAAAGAAATAAAGCAAGGAATGAATGAAAAGAGGGGTTTTTTAAATGTAGATTTGATACAGTAGTGATAATTTAGCTTGGTTCTAAGTACACTGGGCAATAAATAGCCTCATAAATGTGCTGGGTAAACTCTGAGGATACAGCAAGGAGCCATTTATTGCCTTGTAACCTCCACGGCAAACTAAAATTATCTCCTAAATAACAGATTTCCTAGTCGCACTGAATTATTGTGTAACAGAGGGGCAATAACTTCCCTGTATCTCTCCCCTGGTTACCAGTAAAATGAACAGCATGAATTAGTTCCAGGTAATGTAAGGTGTCACTATTTTTAGCAAATTCAACCTTGAAAACTTTTCCAAGCTAACGAAAGTGAAAACCAGGCTGGATTTGGGGTTCTTGCATGTGGTTTCCTGGAAAAACAAAGCAATTGCTGCCTTCTGATAAGGCTCCATTTGAAAATTCATCCACATATTCCCTGACAAAGCTGGAAATTTAACTTTAGGGTGCTGTGACATCACAGGGTAACAAGTGATGCTGACTGGGGACACCCACCACTTCTGGTGCAACTAATGCTCAGTGTAACAAAAATCAATTTGAAAACTTCGTGAGTTTCTTACCAGGTCGTGCTCTGACGTGTCTTTGGGTCTGATCTCTGGGGAGACTTGAGAGCTGCCCTGGGGGATGAGCTGCCCCTAGGAGGTGCACGAGGTGCCCCCCACAGACCAAACACCTCCATAGCTTTCCTGGCCAGTTGCACTCAGTTTTAGTGAATAAAGTTATTAACTACTGAGACTACTGAGAGAGGAAGTGGGGGTGCAATGTCTTGTATTTTAGGTAAGGGGCTGAAAAAATCTAGAAATAATGAATAACACAAGAATTTGCAGCTTAGATACACGGGCATATTAAGTTCAGGTGGTCTAAATGTCTCTAAACAGAGTATTCTCTTTCTCCAACCATTACCCAGTGATACAGAAGTATCAGTCACAGAGTTGGGCTGAAAAGGACTTTAAATCGCACCCAGTTCCAAGCCCCCTGCCATGGGCAGAAACGCTTCTACTAGACCAAGTTGCTTAGACCTCCATCCAACCTGGCCTTGAACACTTCCAGGGATGGGGCATCCACAGCTTCTGTGTGCAAGTGCCTCACCATCCTCACACATATCCACTAATGAAAACTGCTATCATGCACATTTCTGAGCTTCAAGTAAAACCCAATTCAAGTTTTGGAAGCAGATTTATTTCATCTAAGCTATCGCACCCTAAGTTATCTGCAACTCACTAATACTGGCATTATAACTAGGAGTTAACTGGTCTTACAAAATTCTATATATGGAAAATACCAACAAACAGTCTAAAACAGTAGAACAAAACGTTCTTTGTCAAATGCAAGTTCAAGCTTGCACTCAGAAATACACAAAGATCTATAATAATAATATTTATCTATCACTTATCTAGTATCTCAGACATTTTACAGTGAAACAAACAAATTAATTCCCAAGTTACAAGAGTAAGACAGTCCAAGTTAGTATAAAACCATAAATAAAATCAAGACACAATGCCAAGAGCTTTCTGGAATGGAGATGTTTTTATTTCAAAACAACTAATGCTGTGTTGGTTTGCAGGTCAAAAAGTCACATAGGCAAAAATACTGGCAACATGTCAAGTGCTCTTGAATATGCCAACTGTCCCTTTTCTTTCTTAAAGCGATGAATATTCATATGAAACAATTTTTGCACTTTGAGGTCGCCTTGGCAGCATAGGGAACTGTAGGCCCATCTGAATAAAAAGGTACATCAATAAGCAGGTACATTCTTGATGCTGGGAATGAGCACATGGATTGGAGGGAATGCAAATCTAATTGGGCTTCCCAAGCTGCAAACACTGCTATGTGAACAATCACTGAGTACACTGTTTTTCTTCACATGGCCTGCATGGATTCTGGAGAGAAAGCAAGGCAAGATAGGCAGTGTAGGTCTGGTAGGATAAGGGAAAGATGCCTAGCCTGAGGCATTGGCAAAAAGAAAACCATCTGTGAGCTGAATGTGCTGCTTCTGTTCAGAGGATCAGACTCTTCCCTACATTTTAAATATATGGCAATTATGCTAAGAAAATACACTGACTCCATGTCACTTGTTGGTGATTTTTTGCCAAACACAAACTAACTTCCAAAGCTCCAAATTATCTTTACTAATTAGTGTAGGAAGCAAGAGTATAATGTAGTCTGAAATTACCAAAAATGTCTAGAAACAAGTTCTTTAAAAGCCTGGAAGTCAAAAACTACTGTTTATAAAATCCAACTCCAGCTTTGCAGGAAACTCATGGAACTCTCTTGGCATATCACAGTTCCTTACATAGCTGAGTTTCAGAGATGCCCTTCAGATATTTTATGAAAAAGTAAGTGGTCTGTGAGTAAGCAGTGACATATAGTCTTCTTACTGGCAGTCAAATTTGCCAAGTAAAGCCACTGGATAGAAATAAGACCCTCCAAAAGATGAAACACCTAATCAAAGTTAACGTTCAGGCATGACATAAGCAATGTTAATAACTATATTGGATGTGCTCTGCCAGAAAGCAGTTCAACTGTGGAGAAAGGCACCAAATTTGAAAGAGAAAAAGAGACTGAAAGAATACCATCCTGCAAATACCCCGTCAGCATCTGCCAGAGGGACTCGAGCAATAGCCGGTTTGGACAGTGGCCAGGACCATCTGTGTGATATCTTACACTGTATGAAATTGAGAACCAAACCAAGGCACTTCACTTCAGTTAATACCAGGAGCTCTTTGCTTCACCTCTCATTTTGTAGACCATTCACCTTCCAAACTTCCCCTGAAATTCCCAACACAACAAAGTAACACCAAGAAATAGAAAGTTTTCTTACCAAGAGGAGAACTTTAAAATAAGTGAATAGGAATTTGATGGTACATTTCAAATTCTGAATCAACAGAGATGAAAGTGCCTAAATCTGAAACACAGATGTTTCTGTCTCTCATAAAGATGCTAAAATTATGAATATCCTCTTACTTAACAAGTACATCCATAAATGGGTGCTATCAATATGGTCAAATCGGATAACAGAAAAAACTAACAACATATTAGGGAAAAGTGCATCTTTTCCATAATTCTGCTAACCCCAGTGCTTGGTTTTGACTCCTAAAGTTAAATGTAGCAAGTTATTTTTATTCCAATCCATGAAAACTGTAAAAGGACAAAGCAATTTTGTAGAAGACAGAAAGATACTTTGGAAAGGAGGATTAATAAATAAGAATAAATAATGCACTTTTTGTTAGCAGGAGAATGAACAGATTAATGGAATCAAGTCCAGTGTCTATTAGCAGCGCATTTCTTTCTGAAACACTTGATGGAGCACATATGTTGCTTTACCATAGGTATTAAATTTTCTCAGGTATTCAGACACCTCTTAATTTCAGGAATTTGACATACACATCAACATTCTGGAGATGGACTGAAGATTTCAGAAATGTTCCAAAAGACTCAAGGCTTTGAATTCATACTTTCGTCTATTAAAATAATGTATGTTTGCCCAGACAATTCTTGTCAAAAAGGGTAGAAATTTGTATGCCTCATTTGAAAGCTCTTGTAGGACTTAATTCCACAAGGCACTCAGAAAACAATACAGTAAAGGGACAAACAATGTAAGGGTTCATCAAATCATTTGCTTTCATTTGCATGAAAGTGATGGCTTATTTTACCACAACGCACAGACCTAGCAGAGCAACACTCAGCAAATATGGGTTCTGAAGGTCTGTGAGGAGGCTATAGTGCCTCTTTCTTCAAGTTCAGTCCTCCATTTCTCCAGCATCCACCTAAGCCTGAGAGGGACTTTACTCCTTCCTAAGAGATTTTACAATTCTTGTCTTTCTTCATTTTGGCCCCTTCTGACATGCCTAGCTCCTTCCTGCCTCAGAGGTTTGTCCCCAGAGGAACAAACTGTGTTGAGCACCTTTAAAGTGCTTGGTGCAGTTCATATCATAAAATCACAAAATGGCCTGGGTTGCAAGAGATCTTAAAAATCATCTCATTCCAGACACCTGACCACAGGCAGAGACAATTTCCACTTGAAGAAGTTGCTCAGAGCCCTGTCCAACCCGGCCTGGAACACTTTCAGGGATGGGTCATCCACAGCTTCTCTGAGCAACTTCTTCCAGTGCCTCACCACACTCACAGGGAAGAATTTCTTCCTAATACATAATGTGAACCTTTTCTCTTTCAGTTTGAAGCCATTCTCCCTTGTCCTGTCACTTCAGGCCCTTGTAAATAGCCTCTCTCCATCTTTCCTGCAGGCTCCCTGTAGGTACTGGAAGGCTGCAATGAGGTCACCCCAAAGCCTTCTCTTCTGCATGCTGAACAATCCCAGTTCTGCCAGCCTTTTCTCATAGGAGAGGAGCTCCATCCCTTGAGTTTTTTCTTCACTGATATTTACAAAATAAGACTAGCACCACAGTTCACAACATGAAGTTTGGGTAGTTAAGTAGTTCATATTAGTGAATCTCTAGTCAAACCTGTTGTGAAGTAAATTATTTCCCTTTGAAATAAAGAAAACTGAATGAAGTTTGGCTTTGACACAAAGATGCCATGAACACTTCCAATGTCCATCTTACACTTTTCATCTAGAGATGTTTAATTAACATTTCCTTAATACAAGTTTCCATGCTAGCTAGAGCCTTTGACTTCCTCCAAAACCAAGGATTTAAAGTGCATTCCTTCCACATTGACTGCAGGTGCACATAGATTATTCCTCCAGGATGCACCAATTTTTCAATTTGTATTGAGTAATTCTACATTCTAAGTTCAGTAAGTGACTTGGACAATCCTGCTCATGAAAAACTGCTTCTCTGTGGAAGCCAAATAAAGGAGTCTCTACAACATTCTCCAGGGACAAAGTCAGTATTACACCTAAAAATCATATGGAGAGATATATAAATGTACACATGTATGTCTATGTGTTTATCTATTTAACACCATATTATGTGTTCAATTATTAGTATATATTTCCATGGTTCTCACGAGCACTCCAAAAATTATGGGAAGTCCACCAAAGTCTATGGAATAATTCCTTTGTGTGTCAAATGCAGACTTCAGATAAGACAGTACAATATGGAATTGTTCCATAGGTTTGAAATGCATCCACTTGCAAATGATACGTGGAAATCTGAACAACAGACTTACAAGAATTTGTAATTACATAAAGCGAGAGAAGTCCAAGGATTGTGAATATTGACATAGATCCACTAGTAAGAAGATCATACTTAGATAATCTTACAGAGTTAAAATACGTGGTAGGAAGTTCACTCATAAGTAGCTTTACACTTTTGTCCCAATGCAGTTCAGCATATAAGGACAAAGAAATTACAAATTTGTAAAGAAAAGCAATGTGGTCACTGCCCCTTTAGTTCCCAGTTGAAATGAAAAAGCTCAATAAGTTAATACATGAACTTCTCCTGCCAACATAAAATTAACTATAGCATGTCAAATCCAAAATTCAAATTAGAGACTCTTATTGCTATACTTTGCCTCTGACATTTTATCTTTTTTTTTTTAATTTAGTCTCCTCTTACAAATTATCTCAAGATTTCCAAGTGCCATTTCCTGTCCATCTTAAAATCTTTTTCCCTTAGAACAAGGTCTATGAATCCTTCTTTCTTTCAGTGAAGAACAGCACTTTACCTGACTCACTCTGATCTTCCAATGTTCCCAATTTACTCAGATGGACAATTTCTTTCCATACTCTTCTACCTTTTTAGCAGACTATGAGAAAGTACTTGAAACAACAAACCCTTAAGGGGCTGCAAGCACTTAAAAAGTTAATGCGTGGTTTCTTGCTAGGGGCTAGGTAGGACAGCTGAGATCTCTGTCATCACAAACACCATCAAAACTGTACAGTCCTGATGCCCTGGTAACTAACATTCCAGGAAAAAAATCCTCAAAATGTTGGATCTGAAAACCCCAGTTAAAAAAAAAGATATCATTAAAGGCACAGAAAAGCAAAGCAAATTAAAGACTTGCAACATTTCAATATGTAATAAGTAAATTAAAACTTTATAGGCCACTTCTTAAATACTTTTAATGGGCTGTTAGAAATAACCTATGAAAACCATAATATTTTACTTTCTCTGCACTGAAAAATGATCTCCCCCAACATGGTTTTCAACATGAGGAGTTAAACACACTGAACTCTTCCAGTTCTGGTTACTGGATTATTATGGCACGTAAATGGTGCAATAATTAAGAGCAAAACTCTGCCTCTAAATAATGAAATGCAACTTCCCAAGCGAAACACATGGGAAGCTTTGTGAATATGAGATGACTAAAGCTGAGAAAAGTAAAACATGTGTTGAAAGAAGACAGATGAATATTTTTCCTAAGGAGTTTATTGTGGGCCAGACAAATGCTTAGCAAAGCCCACGGTAGTCCTGTCTCTTTCAGGGTGCACTATATCATCCTTGGAGAAATAAATTCAGTCAAAAACCCTGTGGAAAAGAAAGCACTAAGAGTTTTTGTAAACGGTGAATTTGGGTTAGTTAGGTTATATATGAACCCTGTGAAATAAAGACCTTTGCCTGTCTCAAGGAACAAAACTTATCAGCACTGTCTTTTCTAAATCTCTTTTCTATTATATTTTCATGTTCCTCCCTGTGGACGGTCTGTAGATATTTGCAAGCTGTCAGGAGTGCTACAGAGGATTGGTCAGCATGGCACAATGCACACCCCATGGCCATCACCTTCCTCCCTGGAGCTCATTATTCAGGAAAGAGCTCACAGCACTTTTTTACTACAGAAAAGAAAAGAAAAAAAAAAGGCACCTTTGAGGGTGTTGGTTTTTAACTGCCTTTCCAGAAGGAGAAAAAAAAAAAAGATTTTTCATCAATGAGTCTGCAATCCTTCCAAATTTTTAGACATTGAAATTACAGCATGACTATTTCATCAAAGTCAGTTTTAAAAGGCAAAATAACACCCAAAAAACATGCTGAAAAGTGAACCACTCTTCCTGTATTTCTTAAGGCATTAACAATATATATAATATCTAAATATTCATCATGAAATGCTATGTTTAAAAATCTTGTTTTATTTCACTTCAATGGGCACTTTCTTGTTTTCTATTAAGCGGATCAATAATATGTTTCAAGATTTTTCAAGTATCTTTGCTCTATGTGACTATTGAAACCAAAGGAATGTTTTTTACAAAAATCTAAAAATCTGCACTCAAGTTTTCCTAACTGCTCAACTTTTTCCTATCTTAATATTTTTTACACTTTTATCAGACCCAATTTAAGGCTCCTGAAAGATGACTGACTTCCACAAAACAGATGTTAGCTGTATTTTAAGAGCTTCTAAACAGGAAATAAATTTGGGAAGACTGAATCCACAGTCACTTAAGCCCTTGGCAAATGGGGGTTGGCAAAGGTGGCCACCATCCTGTTGTACAGCCTGTGAGGGGTTCAGGATCCTGCACCCTAGTAGGCACTGCACTCCTTGTTGCCATCACATTTTGCTGATCATAGTCCAGAAAGGATCCAATTAAGCCCATAATACCACGTCTTTCAGACATCCTCATCTGCCTTTAAAAAGAAATGTAGAGTTCATCCGGCATCGTTAATTTTCTATCCTGTGCTGCTGAAAATAAATGTGGCTTAGCGTAGGCTCACCCTTCTCAGTCTGCTGAAACTCTTGCTAAGAGAAGTCTGGAACTTTATCTCAATTCATCTCACCCGACTCTGAAATTAATGACAGTTGGCAGGGTGAACATCTGACAGATATCATCCCTTATCATCTCAGTTTTCGGACGTCAGGTGAGGTTGTTAAATAACAAGTGCCTCCTTCTAATGAGCCTCATTATCAATGGATCATGGATGCAGGAGGAATATAACAAAATGAGTGCAGTGTCAGTAGATAGATTTTACAGAACTATATGCAGAGCTAAGAATCTCTCAAGACTTAAAAGACTTGCCTCCTTAGCTCTGAAACCAACTCACCCTATGTGATGGACTGACAGTAAATAGCACCACACCAGCAGAAGCAGAGAGCTGCCCTTCTCTGATGGGCACAGCTATGATGTGTGAGGCAGGAAAGTGGGGCTCACACCATATATTCAAACTTGAATAGGGTTTTCAGGACGTTTCTGCTTTGGCACGTGAAAGGATTGGTTTAATTCCAACTCCTTTTTGACCCAGACTCTTCTTCACTCAGAGCTCAACCTAAAGCTGTCAATAAGTAAATTTCTGTAGTCAGTGGGGAAAGGTCTCAGGGTGCACCACAGTGCTGAGCCCATCGCTGAACAGGAAAGGGAGAAGAGGGAGGGACACCAACAGACTGTTGCCTGGAGCATTTATTCAGGATGAAAAATATCTACTAATGCCTCCAGAAACAGAGACACATGTTTTGTGCTTCCTAAAGCTGTGCCTGCACAGCAGAGGGAAAAAGACCCTGACAGACCCCAACACATCTGACCTGGGGCAGAACACTTTGGGCCCATAAAAAGTTCATCTGGGCTCCCCCATTTGAGATCATCGTTCCTCCTTTCCTACCCTCCTCCAGAGACACTGACCACAGTGACCAGGAGACATGGACTTTGGCACTTGCTGCCAGGCTAAGGGTCGTTCTTGTTGCTCTGGGAGGTGGGAGCAGCCACGGCTGAGGAAATCAGGGAATCTACAGCGAGTCCCACACACAGCCCGAGGTTGCTGCTGGGGCTGGATGATATTGATCTAATGCTTCATAAGTGCCTGGCATTGCACAGGGAGTCCAACAACATAAATTCTGCTAGAAGCTGAAGGAGAACAGACAGATCTTCTTCCAAACGTAACCTGACAGGCTCACCTATAACAAAAGAAGTAAGAACACAAAAACACCAGTGGAGGCATATTGATGGCAATAGAACCCAAATAGAAATGAAGGTATAAGGATGCAATTAAAAGGAAGAATCTCTCATGATGTATTTTCTGATATCTTCAAAATACAAGTTGATCTGTATGGGTGGTAATTAGAGTTCTGATGCTGGGAGGATGAGAGATCTGAAAACACGCATGGGACAGACTCCCGAGACTCAAATACTCATCCTAATTAAAATCTATTATTACAAATCAGTATTGCCTTTTTCCTTTCTTCAAAGTTACATTAATGTGATAAAACAAGCAGCAGAATTCTGAATGTTAATCAAAGAGATAACAGTTTCACAGGACAGATCTTTAAAATTCTCCCTCTTGTACTTTCACAGAGGAGACGGGAGCTGAAAAAAATGCTAAAGAAATGTTTTCCTATTATTGCTTAACAAGAAATAGGCAGCTAATCAAAAGAAAATGCAGCAAAAACAAAAATACACAAACCCCACATCTGCTATCTCAATAAGGTATCAGAAAAATCCTCTTCATTTCCCCAAGTGAACCTTTGACAACACATCCCTAAGGAAGATTAAAGCTGCCAGCTGATTTTGGTTTTAAGAGGTAGACTGCCTCATGGGAAAATTGTGTAGCAATAAAAATTAATTTTCATAAAATCCTAAAAGTTAAAATAACTTCCATCTTCCTTGCACAAAAGATCATTCCTTTCTGTGCACCAGGAGGGACTTTCTCTGGGAAGAAGAGGAAATTCTATTTTTAGCTACAGACCAAAAACTGACTTTGTCACTCTAACCACCTTTCCATGCAGGATTCGTAACTAGGTCTTGTACTTAATAAAGTTGCAGCTGTGGTTAAATTCTGTATACAAGACAGTTGATGTGCACTGATCTAAGCCTGTTTTCAAGCACCAGGATCCTCCCAGACCATGCTACAGTTCTCACTGATACTCATTTGTTCAGGTTGCAACAATGCTTGAGCCTAAGGGAGCTCTTGGAGAGAAGGCAGAGATGGCCCATAGGTGAGCTGCTGTAAAACACAGAATTCAAAGAAAAACAGTAATATAGTAATGATTTCCATGGAAAAAAAACATATGACAGGGGAAAAAAAAAAGTGAAACAAACAATGAAAGAGATTATATTCTCGGTTTTTCACCACTGTAGGGGAATATATCTGATGGCCTTTTAAGATCCTATCTTTAGCTTTTCACAACCACTGTACTATGTAATTCTGCTTTTAGATTGTTCCAAGGAGCTGTGTAAATATTTTCTCCATCATGCCTTTTTTAGTGAGCTTTATACTTTGGAATTTTACTCTGAATTTTTATTTTTTAAATCATAAAAAGAAAAAGAAAGTTTTCATTTCTGAAGGTTAACTGGTCTCATTTGGAATTGTGTAACCAAAACCATGCCGATCTCTATAGCTTTATAAATACTTTTAGTCAATTGGGTTGAGATTCACAACTGTAGTGATATGTGGTCTCATGTTTTGTTGTGAAAATATTATGTGGTTCTGTGTAAATAATGTATCAGGGCTGAGACAAGGAAGAGAAGTTCTCAAATCCAAAACAATTATTTCAGAACAAAACGGTTTATCTACTTATGCATGTTTTTAGAAAACTTTTAATTGTTACAGTATAACAATAATTTTTACTTGCCTTCCTCTTTTAGACCAGAAAAACTTAAAGCAAAGTGCTGGGGGGAAAGTTCTTGAAATATATTTTAGCTAAATGAAAATACTGATTGATAGGTCTCTGGAAGGGTTGGTCTCCAGCTCTCTCCAGCCCATTTTTCCCCCCATGTTCCAGGTACACTCAAGCCCACTCTCAAAGAAAAGTCAACTCTAATCCCCGGATTCTAAATAGCAAGCACTAAGTATTACGCTTTCACAGATTAAAAATACGCAAATAAAGGGAAGGTGTCAAAATGACAGCAAACAGAACATTTAAATGTCGGCCTGCTACAAAATTGAAATGGTAAACAAATATTAAAAGTGGCGCAGAAGCTGCAGCCTTCTTTCCTTCACATAAGGGCTGCTAAATTACTACGCTGCCCAATCTCGAAAACTGTTAAATAGAACTTCAAACTAAAAATAAGTGCTGCCAGAAACACTGAATTTTGGAAATGAAAATGAGTCCAATGTGTAAAGACATTTTCAAACCCTCCCACATCTTCAATCCGCTCTTCAGGCCGAGTCCCCAGTTCCCCTCCCCGGCTGCATCTGCACCCTGTGGTCCCTCTCCCTCCTCCTGCCCTCCAGGAGAACGTGCCCTCCTCTGACTGACCACTGCCCTCTTCTTCTCCTTTGCAAACCTGGCACAGGGAAGGAGGGAATTACTCAGATATCAAAACCCATGGTCAAGTGGAGGGCAGAAAGCAGGGAGGGGGGAAGGTTTCCACTCACAGACACACTGGTTTCTTCCCCTTCCACATTTGTCACCCTTCTGGGGGCAGGTGGGAGCCTGGAGTTAGGTGTGGGTTGCTCTACTATGTGCCAAGGTGTGATGTTTGTCAAATTCAAATGGTGTAGTTTGTCAGATTCTAGTTGTTTTCTAAACAAATGGGAATCTTCTCCATGAGTAAAACTGTGATACCAACACTATGGGTTTGCAACACAATCAAAACCTTGTCATATAAACCCACTGCAAAAGTACGTGTTGCCTGGTTTTTGAAAGGGAAAAGTGTGCTTGGAGGTGTCTTTCCCCTGCAGGTAAGCCCTATGATGTGCACAGCCTTCGCTGCCCCTCTGAATGCCTCCTCTTTTTTTCAGCAGTAAGAGAAACCAACTGATATATTTGCTACTGGTGTGTGGTTCATCAAATCTACTGAGGTTACAGTGGGTGCAGCCTTGCAGTGACTCTGGTTTCAGAACACTCTGTGGTGTTCTTAGGATCTTCCTCTCCTCAGCTCCCTGCAGCTGCTGCTCCCTTGGCAGCCCTGGATATGAATCAGTAACTTATTGACCTCTTCAGCACTGAGTTTTGGATATCCTCAGCTTGCCTTAACCATGAGCACTGACAGTTCCCTTTAACATACATGTGCACACAACAACCTTTCCCTTCATCTGCCAGGATCGTCTCCCCTGCCCACAATTCAAACCATGTTATTTCCATCTTTAAACATCCCAAACAAAAATTCACTTAAACATATGATTTATGTAAAATATGTGCTTAAGCCCAGCACTTCTGAAACTCATTTTCATTGAAGTCCACTGAAGTTCAGCTTCTTCTGGATGGCTTTGCAGAGACAAGGTCTGAAGCTTTTCACAAGCTCCTGGTTTACAGCATTGAGTCGAAGTATCATTTGGGTTTAGGATGAAATCCTCACTGTATTAAATACATTTTTTTGAATTGCCAATGATTTCAATTGAACAGATATTTGGCATTTTGCTTTTAAGTTGCACACTTCAGAGAAATCTTTTTTTCTTCCCCTTCCTAGTTAAAGTTTAGGAAGCAAACTGAAGCTTCTGAACAGACAAGTAAAATTTTCTTACCACTTGTAGTTCACGGCGACTTTGTCAGAACACGACAGAAGTAAGCTATATAACATTAATGTCAAAAATAGGGCTCAACAAAAAGCAAGCCTTTGCACAGAGTAAGTTGACAGAGCTTGTTTGCCACTACCACTTTTTGGAATAGTAGGCATAGCATTGGTCTGTATCTATTGTACAGGTCAGTAACTCTCCTGCAGCATTGAGGTGCAGAGTTCATTTACTCTTTCACAAACAAAACCACATCTATGACCTACAGATCCAGTATTCCAGGACTTGGTTGGTAATCAGAGTAGATTCTCATTGCTAACTCTTCTTAAAATGTTTCCATCTGTGACTCTTTGTGGAAAATGCCGGTTACTAATATTGCACTCTGGCAACGACAGCTCTAATTTCTACAATTCTAGCTTTTCAATGTTTTAGAGATTAAAGTATTAACAGAGAAGAGTTTATAATTAATAAGTGACAGGGGTGAAAAAAGAGAAGCAAAGCACATCCCTAAAAAGAAAACATTTATAAAATGTTGTATACACCATCACTTGGGCATGCTGAGTCCCAAAAGCAACACAAAGAGACAGAGTTTGTTTTCCTTTTCTTCTGCAAAACTACAATGAAGTGATAATGACCTCAGGAGTGTGTGTGTGTGTGTTTATTCCATCTTTGGCCCATTTGATGTGGTTTTGGCCTAAGGAAAAGTTAGAGGCTAAATGTATTTTAAGTGGGCTTAACCCAAGATAAACACATGTCCCTGAGGTCATTATTTCCATTAGATGACAGCTTGCATAAAATATCAAAAGCATTGTAAAAACAATGTAAACTTTAAAAATATATTCTTTCATAGGCCAGCACATCTTTTAGAAAGTGTATACTGTTTCTAAGCAATTGTTTCTTCTATTGTCAAAGTTTCTTCTTCAGGAACAGAGAAACCAAAGTTTATTTGGACTCTGGCTATGCATGAGATAGTCTGGGCTTTGTAAATCCTACACATAGCACTGGAAAATGCAAACAGTGTATCCAAGCAGCAATCATGCTCATCATGCTCATAACAACTGTGTACACAGAAATATCTATCAGCTGCACTAAAACTTCAAAGATTTCATCTACATGGGAAAGATTGTCAGTGTTTCAGAAACCATGCTAGGACTTTATTACAGACACACAAGCAATGTAATGGACAAAATCCATTCTTGTAACCAAGAAAATTACATTAGTACAGTTTTGTCTTGCTTTTTGATACATGTTTTGAGGGGAGTGATGACCAGGGAGCCAAGTAAGCTGTTTGAAAAATGCACTTCTTCCTCTACAGAGGAAGGAGCAGGGAGCTTTCCTGGTGCTCCAGCTTCCCCCTTCAGCTTTGGATTGTCCTGGCAAAGTTTGTCAATAGAGGCTTAATTGGTTCAGCCCCCACTCCAAACCCCATTTTCTCCTCAACTCCCCCAGACACAGAACTGGCATGCTTTCTACTGCATGCACTTGAACAACTCCATCCTGCTGATACCAAGTATGTTGTAGAGGGTTAGAGTTTGAAATCTGTTTTCCAAATAGAAGGCTAGTGATGCAAATATTCACTTTTGGGGGGAAATAATATAAACTTCCCTAAATATTGCTTTATCTCCCCTTCTTTTTAAACCCCTAATTCTGCAGACCCTCCAGTTACTCAGATCTTCTTTGTTCTCATTTTCTGCATTCTGGAAATCAAAAAGAAATGCAAAATTTTACATTTGTTTTCCCAAAATTGTTTTGCTGAGTACAAGGTTGAATTAAAAGCTGCAAGTATTTCACAGTTCCAAGCAAACAAACCAATTTGGGAGGTATTGTGCCTTCAAGACATCAATTGTCCTGCAGTTAATTTACAACTTCTCTTTCCCAGCCACACAGAACAGAAAAAGTTAAAAGCTGAGATTTTTATCAATGAGCATGTTACAAGCCCAAAGTATGGCTGAGTCTAAACCCACACCTGGGTTTCATCTGTTCTCAGTCTGCTTACTTCTCCTTAGTCTCATTAGACTTTAACATTGTCCACAATCTTTCTTTTTTGTAATATTATCACTTTACTGTAGGTTCAGGCAAAAGGTAGTTATTTTTTAACCTTCCCTGAGTGACATAGAGAAGAGTTTTCTGAACAGGGAGCAGGAAAGGAAGGAGAACAGACAGTTTCTAACAACAGCAACTCTTTGTTCTCTAATGCAACTTTCCTAATATTAGATTTTTGGTAAGTTTTTGTTCATGCTAGTCCAGAGGGCAACAGACCATCTCAGCTCAGACTATTCTGATTCTTTGGATCATTCATCCTTTCAAAGATAATCAAATATTACTACCCCACATTCTTAATAGCTTGTCTTATGCCAGGTAAAAAAGAGGTGACTTGCATTAAATGTGTGGATTAATTCGTGCAATGCCTGAAGTAGTTTTATGCAATTAGAGAATAAAAATGCATTGTTATGAGTGAAAAAGGGGTTGGGTCCTAGAAGGAATTCTAGGATTCAGATTGAAAGATTATGTGAGTGGCTTAGCAATGTGACAAACATTGCTTACATGACCTTAAAAGGCTTAGAGCAGATTTCAATTTTGTCATTCCAGGAGAAATTTCTTCCATTATTCTTTGTTACAATCTGCTGAACTCTTATTAGCCTCAGTAAATCAACATTCACACTGAAATGGAATGATTTGCATGTAAATCTGCTATTGTCGCTTCATTTATATGAGTGCAGTCAGAGCCCTGTTCAAAGCAAGCGAAAACTACAGTGCCCATTTTCACTGTACCTACAGCTCAGCTCCTCCTGCATGGTTACAGACAGCAGTGCCTGGTGGCTCCATTCTGAAAATACTGACCCTGGTAAAGAAATTTTAGGGGCTAAATGTGTCAAGTTGTGATAAAGTGGTGAGTTACAGCTCAATAATTTTCATCTTTGGATAACTGGCACCCTCACTGTCACTGGTACTTGTGATGGTGATGATTTCAGACATGGGCTTGTTGTTTGGCCAGTTTTGGGTTCTGCCATAAAATATTCCTCCTGTCAGTGAATGGAAGGAACCTACAGCTGCCTGTCAGTTTTGTTGGCAATGAAGAATGGAGACACTAACTGGAAAATGAGGAGAGAAAAAAGAGAAAGAACAAAAAAAAAAAAAAAAAAGACGGAAGAATTAATGCAGTCGGGAATGCCATGTGTGGGACAGACAGCAAAAAAAGGGGGCAAATTGAGCAGAGACAGTGAAGAGAAAAGGAAATTTCATCTCTTATTACCAGAGAAAGTCAATTGACTTCAGTGCAGTTAATGTGAACTCTGTCCAGACTTTTGTTTTCACAGAAAACAATAAGGAAAGGATTAATATTTTAATTCCCCAACATTGCACAGGTACCTCTACACATTAAAACACTGCAAACATGAAAACAATAACTTTCTATTTTAGGAAGTGAAGGAAGCTGGAGTTGAGATGCTGTTGTGAGCACACACTGCTCCATTCAGGAACAGAAGGAGTGAGCTTACCCTCTTAAAACTCCTGCTAGCAGTTGTGCATTTCTGAGGTGTTTGCATCCATAGTATTTCGGTTGCTAGGATTCCTGGCCCCCTTCCCCTCTCTTCTCCCTCTCCCTCTACTACTTATGAAATGAGACTGAAAAGAAGGGAGGAGAGATGGCTTTAGAGCTTTGCTCTTATTTTCCATTCTCTTCTTTCCATGTCTAGTTCTCCTAGAATGGCAACAGCCAAGCACACTTTTTTTTCTTCCTGAAACAGTCTCATTCTGTGTCTTCCCAGAGATATCCATATTTTTGGTTTTATTAGTGTTTCTCTATTTCCTGAATTTCTTTTTAATGTCTGATCTTTATAGCATCTTTCTCCAACTTTTTGGGTTTGTTTTTTTTTTTTTTGAAAAAACACATGCTTGTGTTTAAACTTCATCCTTTTCTCCCTCTTTTTTTTTTCTTTTTAAATATGCACGGATGAATAAAAACACCTTTGAATAAAAAGCTAATTAGACTTATATAACGTTACATTTCCTGCATTGAATTTGCATACTGCATCAATAGTTTTCAGAACACTTCCAAGAAATAACAAAGAAAAGAACAAGAGCAGTCTATGCCAAGAACATCCCTAAAGAAAAAAAACCCAGCCATTCTTTTTGAATACTAAGAAAACAGTGCTTTACTACTCAGAGCTCACGATATCCTCCCTCATTAGAAAAATATCTGCAAGCTGTAAACTATCTGCCCTGGCAGAGGATTCACAAATCACAACAATTACCTGCTTCTTTTGGATATTGAATCAGCTAATTACCCACCAAAGTTTGGATTGGACATCTGCTACCTGACTTATTTTAGTATCCACCACAGAGAGATTCTTGGCAAAGGTTTTTAGCTTTTCCCCTCACCCACCTCTCAGTAGGAAAATGGGAAATTATTTGGATACCATCACTAACCATTAAGTAAAAGTAGGATACTCTGGCCTAGGGTACCTGATCCCTGGGTGACCGATGGGATTTCTCCGTGCTTCAGGCCAAAATGAATATTAATGCAGGTGGAAGAAAAGCAAATGAGAGAAAGAAAGAGGTGAGGGAGAAGGGGAA
Organism: Anabacerthia variegaticeps; assembly: GCA_035583185.1. Taxonomy (NCBI): domain Eukaryota; kingdom Metazoa; phylum Chordata; class Aves; order Passeriformes; family Furnariidae; genus Anabacerthia; species Anabacerthia variegaticeps. Next base: position 73,185,298 of record JAWWEW010000041.1, read on the forward strand.
AAGAGGTGGAGAAATAGTCAAATAGACTTCTAGTGGGCTGAAAAACAAATAACCAGTAGCCCCTAATGTAATATGAATTACAGTTTGGCAAGCACTAGGGATGAATCACAACATCTGGCATCCTAGGTGTTACTGTTTATCTAAACTACCAATAGCATCTGTGTAAGCAAGTCCTGCCAGTACCATTGCCTAGTATCATCTTTTATGTTGAGAAACAAGTGTAAAAATGTTATCCAAGGCCCTGTTAAACATTCACTTTTGAAACTCTGGGCCAGAACTTCCTCCCCAAGGAGTAAATGGATCCATGTGTAGGCAATGGGCACTCCCCCTGAAGTCATAGGAAGTTCCACCCACTGAGGATTTACCCCCAGTAAAAAAGGTTTCTGCTGCTTAAATTAAATATATGTACAGATCCATTGACTTGTGGTAACACCAGGGTAGGACCCCAGGCATCCCGACTCTGATACCTGCATCCTGATACAGACATCAAACAACATTCCCTTCCTGGTTTCTGCTGGAGTGTACCCAGCTCAATGCTCCATCTGTATTCATTCTCTACATATTTAATCTAATTATGAAACATAAAATTAGAGTAGCAGTATAGAAGAGAGACTGATTTCTTCACATGAGGACCGTGTCCACCATAAAACCGCATTGAGAAGGTTGAAAAATGGGATCTGACCTGACTACACCTCTAGCTTTCCAAGATACTAGAAAACAAAGAACAACAAAACCTAAATGAATAATTTGCCCTGGTATAAGAATTAGAACCAGAATGACATTGGTTTAATGTTAAAAAAGATCAAGACAAAACACTGACTGTATTGCTGGGACTGGCATGTTCTGCTTTTGCATTTCATTGAAACTCACACTTACATTAAAGGAGGATTCAAAATTGGACCTGCAGCTCCAGAGGTCTCCAGCTGTTTTTTTTTTTTGTTTGTTTTTTGGTTTTTTTTTTTTTTTTGCAAGCCCAGTCATTTTCTTATTAACCAGAAAGAAAAGATAGACCCCATTATGAAGTCCTGGAAAGATTTCATTAATTATGTGACCACCCACTAGGCTCAGTAGACATTAAGTATCTGTTTCACTAGGAAATAGAGATACTTTGAAAACTTTAAAGCATATTCTTACATATTTTGCAATTTACATTGCAAAACATCTTCTACAATTATTCCTAATGAAGTAATTGTGAAATACAACACCTATTCTTAAAAAGAAAGCGTATGGGTGGGGAGGAGCAACCATCCAAGAGAGGATGTGTTGCTGCGCTGCACATTGAAAGCATCTGAAACAACCAGTTCTGCACAGCCAGCTCTGCTGCTGCTGTTGTAGAAAAATCACTGTGTTTTCCATTGCTCCTCTTTTCCACACAAACTTTCAGTAGGAAATGAGTTTATTCACAGGCCACTCCTGGGATCAAGGTCTCTCCTGACTTGAGGTCTGTATGGCATCACCTATTTATGCAGGGTTACACTGCCTAGCACTGTATCCACAGCCTCTGAAACAGTTGCAAAATAAAGATGATGTTAGGTCTAGAAGTGAATTATGGCTACTGAAATGTCAGTATTAGCTATTTTCACCTTCAAGAGCAATTAGAAAGCCATGGATTCAAGATGCAGGAGTGAACAATTGGGTTTGATCAATTCCCTCAGGACCAGAAAAGTGGTTTTTGGCCTAAAACAAATGAAAGAGGGTGAGAAAATGTCACCCAGAGGGACCTGGACAAGCTCGGGAAGAGGGCCCATGGGAATCTCAGGAGGTTTCCTAAGACTAAGTGCAAAGTGCTTCACCTGAGCTGGGACAACCCTTGGTATCAATGCAGGCTGGTGATGAACAGACCGAGACCAGCCCTGCCCAGAAGGACTTGGGGGTGCTGGTGGATGAGAGGCCGGACATGACCCAGCCATGTGCCCTGGCAGCCCAGAAACCAACTGTGTCCTGAGCTGTATGCAAAGCAGGATTCTGCCCCTCTGCTCCACTCTGGTGAGACCCAACCTGCAGTGTTGCATCCAGCAGCCACATCCTGTGCTCTTCCCAGCATGGGAAGGACAAGGACCTGTTGGAGCAAGTTCAGTTTAAAGGGATGGAGCATCTTTGCCATGAGGAAAGGCTGAGAGAACTGGGATTATTCAGACAGGAAGAGAAGGCTTTGGGATGATCCAATCACAGCCTTCAGGTACCTGAAGGGAGCCTACAAGAAAGATGGAGAGAGACTAGCCTGGAGTGACAGGACAAGGGGCCATAGTTTCAGACTGAAAGAGGGTAGTGTAGATTAGATATGAGGAAGAAATTCTTTACTGTGAGCATGGTAAGGCACTGGAAAAAGTTGCCCAGAAAAGTTGTGGATGCCCCACCCCTGGATGGAGCTCTGAACAACCTGGTCTAATGGAAGGTGTCCCTGTGTACAGCAAGGGGGTTGGAACCAGATGGTCTTTAAGGTCCCTTCCAGTCCAAACCATTCTATGATTCTCTGACATGTCCCAGGTGCCCAAAAGCTGAATTATCTCACAAACAGGATATAACGAATCTACAGCATATCTTGCAATTTTTTTTCTGCTGAAAAGTTTTATAGTGCAGACAAACATTATCATAACAAAGTTTCATGGCACGTTGAAAATGTAGGGAACCCATTTAAAAACTTGCATTTGATAATGTAAACTACAAGGTTTACTGCGCCAATTGTATTATTCATGTACATATTTAATTCAGTAAAAAGGAACTGAACCTGAATTTATTTGAAGCTGCCACAGAATTCCCATTTTACCACAGGATTCCCCAGGGTGCCACAGGAACAAGAAGGTCTTGATGCAGAATTTAGATCTAGCTGCCACACAGCACACGGAGGACGTGAAGTGCAATCCAAGAGCAGGCAGCGAAGTGGATTCTTTCTCCTTTTACATTACATTATTGAAGTTAACAACACTGCATGCAGTCACACCTGTCTGAATCCAAAACCAGGCCACTGACCATAATTTAAGACCCTTTAATTTTGAAACACAACAACTAGCAACAGGCAAATCTGTAGGGGCCAGAGATTGTTTTAGGCTTAGGACACAAACCAGAAGTGAAACTGTTTATCCAGAGCTCATTCAGTTTTTCTGAGCATCCTCCAGTTCTTGATTCATTTTGCATTTAGCTGAAGTTGCTGTTGTTGAGAGTCATGAAACCAACTTCCTAAATTAACTGAATGACCAAAACCCTATATGTGTCATAGAAGTTTCTCAGGATCTGTGGAAAGGTACTAGCATTCAGATGGAGATTTGAATTAGCAAACAATCATTTGCTCTCCTTTCATCAAGTAAACTATAAACATTTAACCCTAGTAGTTGCCTCTTGCTATAAACACCCCTTTCTAGACCATTTCCAAGGCCTAGAAAGAGGACAAAAAGGCAAAACTGTCCTTCATTCCATGCCCAAGTAAAACACAATTACATACTCTTTCCCGTTCTTTCCTGTCCCCAGTCTCAAAGTAGAATTTCTTTGTCCAGCTGCTCAGAAAACGCTCAAGTTTCTCCAGCTCAGCTCCTTAGAAACATTCTAACAATCTGCTGTTAGTAGTAAAAGTTGGAAAAACAGAACACTACAGAGTTCCATTTTCTAAACACATACAGTCATATCTCCCTTAACTTTGAGGAGTTTTGTAGACTTAAAAGGCAGAAAGACTGGCCCATGATACATAAAGGCATTTAACAGTCTTAATATTTTAAGGACAATATAAAATCTGTAATACAAGCACCAGAAGAATCTTGCTCACTCAGATAGAATGATGGACAGAAAAAGACAGACAAAGAAAAAGTAGGACAAAAAAACCTACTCCCCCACACCAGGACAAAATCTGGAAAAAACCTATTTCTATTATTCCTTTTATATCCTGGAGGATTTTTTATTTTTTTTTTTTTCCAAGTCAGCTAAGTACTAATCTTCTCTGAGATCTAAGGAACTAAGAAATATGACTCACAAACATTTATCCTTCATTAACAAAAACATAAAAGAGGAGATTAATAAAAATTAGCCCTAACCTGCTGTTCAGCTTTAACTGTCACCTCAGGGGCTGACCACAGTCTCTTGTAATTACAGAGATGACTGGTTCAGGATTTCAGTCCCGAATCTGGAGATTGGTTGCATTTTAAGCAATTAATAGTAAAGAATTAAGGGTGTCCATCACCAGCTGGGGACGAGAGGGAGCAGGAGAACTTGGTAAAGCTTGGGCAGTGAAATGGCTGGTTCGTGCATAACACAGCACCCTGAAGAGCTGGCCAGAGCAGAGACCTGTGCACAGTGCAGCTCCTTTGCCACACTGGGTTGCAGAGAGAAGCTGCCTTTCAGTCACAGAACAGGCTTGTTATTGCTGTCTGTTGCACAACATAGACACTTTAGAGTTAATCTGGCACTGAATGCTGCTTCTCATCTTGGACGGGTCAGGCAAAGGAGCCTCACACCCCTTCTGCCTGTCCAGATTAAGACAAGTGATTCAAGTTTTCATTATTTAGTATGCAAACAATCAGCCACCTAATATTTGTAATCTCTTTGCAAACGCTGGCAGAGATCTTTACACAATTATTTTTTCAACTACAAATGATCACCAAATGCTTAATTCTTCCATAAGATCATTTGAAATCTTCCATAACTGATGTTGTCAATGGCTTGAATTTTTTCCATGGAAGGAGTTACCGTGTTCCTTGCCTCAGCTGTACAGTTTGAGTCATCAACTTTATTTCCTCCCTAAAACACCTATTCTTCCTCACATATTTTTTAACAATAATGCATCAGGGTCCTTAAGCATATGACCACTGCTAAGTGGGGCAGAGCCTACATTCAGCAGCAATGAGGGAGCAGGAAATGTCAGTGTCAGTCAAAATGGCATCTCACCACAAGCCAGGAGAGTTTGTGTCTATGCAGGGCACTGAGGAATCTGCTCCTACAACACTTCAGTATGGGGGACCTGGCATCAGAGAGAGGTCCCAGAAGAGGAGAGTCTGTATTATGAGGAGACATGAAAGGAAAGAAACATAGGTGGGAACGTGGGCATGTAATAAACAAGGAGGGGAATGTTTATTTATGAACTGGAATCTGAAAAGAGTAAACACATGAGAGGAATGGGAATAGTTTGGCAAAAGAAGAGGTGAACTAGAAGCAATATGATAAAAATAAGCAAAGGAAAAGTTTAGTCTGAATTGGAGGAAATATTTCTTAATGGCAAGGTACATTAGGCTGTGGAATAGCCTCCCCAGGGACACCTCAATTGCTTGAGTAATTTAAAACTAGATGAGACAAAGCACTTGAGGATTCATTGAGGGAACAGTCATGCCCTGCCATTATCTAATAGGTGTTTTCCATCTCTAACTTGTGTGATTCAACTGACATTAATTGGCATTAGGGTGTGAATCAAAATAAAATACAACCCCTAAATGTTACCAGACATCACAGTGATCAGTTTTCCTGTTAGTGCTTTTCAGTAAAATGGAAGAAAGTAACAATAACTTTAGAGACCTGAGTGTCACAATTAGTTACGGCACATTTACGTCACGCCAAGAAATATTTTTAGAGTCATTCCATTCTGGTGTTTTAAGCTGACAACTAAAATCTGTAACACCTACAAAAGTGCCTCTCAGTTGAGATGCTCTGGGTGCTCCACAAAGAGTAACTGAATCAAACTGAAGGATCTGAGGTAGGAGTAAAGAAACTATTTTCCTTGGAGAAATACGTCTTGAAGACAGGGAAGCAAGACTAAGGTTTTTCAATGATAACTAAAACAAAATCAGCTCTGGAAAGGACTAGTTACATCAAGTATATTCCTCTGTATTCTAACTACTGCTTCATTTAATCTTCACCTCACTCATACACATCTGAAGTTACATGCTGCAATGAAATACTTGTCAATTTTTAAGTAATTTTGCTTATATTTTTTGCCATATCTTCTACTATAGCTATAATCCAAGAACTTTTCGTCTTCGATGTCATCAGTTCATGTTAGCTTAGCTCTGCTCCCCCATAAGACAGAACTAACATTAAACCAACACTAAAGACATTTAGAAACTTTGTCCTACAGACATAAGATTGCTACTGAATGTTTTGAGACATTCAATATTTCAATAGCAGTGTCTGTTCAGGCTAGTTGGCAAATTTTATTAGAATACTGAGGGTAATAGATTTATGATTTCCAGAATTGGGGATGGCAAAACATCTTGAAAATTCTAGCAAGGCACTGTGACATACTGTGCAGAGACAACTTTTCCCCATTTTAAGAATGCAGAAAGAGAAAAGAATACAAGTAATGTGCCAAGGATCACTTCACAAGGAAAAGGAACAAAAAAGTAATCCATTCAGACACACATCCTAGCAAAGTTTGATGCCCATATATTCCCAGAATCCAGCCCTAAGTCTTTACTGTGAGTAGGTGAAGAAGCAGCCAAGCTCCAGTGCAACCAGAAAGCACAGGAAGGAACTCCAGAGCAAATGTTCCCAGCCAGAGGAGCCCTGTGCTGCCAGTTCACAGACTGATGGAGAAGTAGCCAAAAGGAGCAGAGAGGCATTTCTGTTAACAGGGGACTTATGCCATGAAATGAAGAACACCTGCTAACTGTAAAAGCACAAAGAGCTCTAGGTCAAATAATTTTGTGTGAATGCACCTGGGGTGGTCACTCAGATGGACAGCAATGCCTTCCAAGACTGGGCTACAAAATTTTTGTGGAGTTCTCTTTCCACGCTTCCAAACAATGCCAGTTTTTAAGCAATGACTCATGTTTGTGAGTTCAGTCAATTAACACACTGAACACCAGAAGTTTGATTTTTGCTGGTTTCAGTGTAGGGCTTGAGGTAAGAGATTAGTAGAGATCATAAAATGGCTTGGGTTGGAAGGACCCTTAAAGGTCATCTAGTTCAAATGCCCCTATCATGGCAGAAACTTATAACAGGATTCTCAGAGCTTCATCCAACCTGGTCTGGAACACTTCCAGTGATGGGGCAACCACAGCTTCTCTGGGAAATCAGCTTCAGTGCCTCACCACACTCACAGGAAAGAATTCCTTCCTAATATCCAATCTAAACCTACTCTCTGTCAGTTTGAAGCCATTCCCCATTGTCCTGTCATTCCATGCCCTTGTAAATAGTCTCTCTCCATATTTCTTACAGGCTCCCTTCAGCTACTGGAAGGCTGCAATGAGGTCACCCCAAAAATCTTCTCTTCTGCAGGCTGAACAATCACAATTCTCTCAGCCTCTCCTCATAGGAAAGGTACTCCATCCCTCTAATCAGCTCGGTGGTGTCCTCTGGTCTTGCTCCAATAGGTCCATATCCTTCCTGTGCTGGGGACCCCAAAGCTGGATGCAACCCTGCAGATGAGTCAGTCGGCTCAGGATTTTTAAATTTTCATTGACCGCGTCTGTCTATCTACAACAGAAGAGCACAATGTGGTCGAGAGTCTTCTACCAGAAAGTGCACTCTCATTTAGACAACTAAACTAATTTCATGCCTGCTAGTGAACCCTACTCAGTTTTAATGTTCTGTGTCTTTTCTGACTTGGAGCAGATCTGAACTAGCAAAAGAAAAAAAGCTCAAGCAGTTAATAATGAACCACCTGAGCCACTCAGTCCAGTCTTGATGCAAATTTACATTTTTAGGAGCCATTAGAGTTATTTAAATAACCTTTGTTCTCTGAAGGGCTCTCTCTGAGCCATCCATGCCATACTAGGCAGCCCACATTGAAAGTTGACTCTTTGACCTTTTATTCTTAGGCTGGGGAATGAGACATGCCATGCACTCATAGGCTCTGCCCCTGGGCACTACTCTGGGTAAGTTACTTGGACAGCACCTCTTGCCAGCTGATTCACAGAGTGGAATCTGCATAAGCTCTTGAAAAGAAATGCTCATTAATATTCCTAGCCAGAGGCAAGTGTGCTACAGCTCAGTGAGAGGGAGGGTCAGGGAAAGGGAAAAAAAAAAATAAAGGAGCAAAAAGACGGGAAAAGAATTGAAGGCCTCATAGAACAAGTCAATACCCCAAGACAAGTGGTCCCTTTGTTGACTGAAGAAGAACAGACCATTCTGCTCTAGGAAGAACTATGCAAATAGACTGGAAACAAGGAGATATTCTCTATTCTATTTTTATCAATAACCCAAGAGTATCAGACAGACTGCGACAGCTCTTTCCCCTAGGACACTTAAACAATTTAATGGAACCAAACAAAAGGACTGGGGACTTCCACGGAGCACCGGCCCTCCTTTAGTCAACAAAGCAATCACAAAAACTCCACATTCAGCTCACAGCATTCTAGGGCTATGGTCCCTTTTCCCAGTATGCCCTCTTCCTCTATTTGCCATCTCCTGTTCCCCTCCCCGTGCTCCATCCCTGGAACTATGCTTCTCTTCAGCTATGGAAATTTCCAACTCGCTACAGTAAAATGCAGGGATTTCACTAGCACAGGGATTCATAAGAAGGTTGTGACAGTACATATGTTTTTATCTGAAAACAGGAATTGCCTGCCATTCTCCTCCCCCACTTCTAGAAAAAGGAAGGGGAAAAAAAAAAAGTAGAAAGAGGTGGTTATGTTATAGTTATTCATTTTCTTTTGATCTAAGTGATATATCACTTTTCCTATTAGGATTTAATTTGCTTTAGCATGAAGAGAACAGCAAGTGAGTTCTGTTTTAATTAGACAGGTACTAAACAGTTTGATAGTAATTTGAATACTGACAAGCTGGAGTGCTCACTGGTCCATGAACAGAAATGATATTATAGCATTCAACCTGCTTGAAGAGAAAGAGTCCCCTAAATATTTTACAGGCAAGAGGAAAACAGAGAAGTTATGCTGAATACTGAGATGAAACACGGGCAATATGATGCCAAGGCTGACCTGTGAGCCACCTGCAGTACTTGTTAGCTACCTGTCTCTAGTTCCTGCTCCTTTGCAGGAGGTCTGATTTAGCAACATTCAGTGCAGGTAGGTTGCAAAGTTAGAACACAGAGCCTAGAAGGCAGTCTCTCATAAACAAGATTTTGGAACATCAATGTAGATGCCAGTGGCCAAAAAGAATGAATCATAAACGTGTCACAAAAGGCAGCTGCATGCACAGAGAATAGGACACACATAAATGTGGAACTTGTGCAGGTAGGCCTGCTGCTCCTTCCCACAGTGCAGCCTTTGTGTGCTCCTTCAGAGTGTCCATAGCTAGTGCCTCCTCCTGCTCCACACAACTCTTCCACAGGAGCTTCCTACCACTAACACATTTATGACAGCAGGCTCCCGCACCAAACCTTTTGCCTCACACAGCATGTGTACCAGCTTGCCAGTGATTAATTCCTTAAAATGAAGACTACCTAGGAGCCTTTCCTGGATTGCAGGAGACTCATCTCTTCACTCATTCCTCTTTTATTGCTCCTACAGGATCTACTTCTTTCCTTCTCTGCTCTTACTCAGGCAAATTGTAGTTCCAGGAGTAGTGTTACTGGCCCAGCAAGCAAAGGCTCTGTTTTATTTGAGGTTTCTCTGTTCCTGCTGCTCAAAAACTAGAACAAAAAGTAGCATGCTGATGTTCCTACTAAGCTAAACAGAAATACACACATTTATGTATATATATATACACACATATACAGAACCACCTTTCTTCTACAGGACAGCTGGAATCTTCAGCTTCTGAATACAGAGACATGAGCTGTTGTAAATAATATTAACTCAGATATGCCAGTTTTCATTGCACCCACCAATAAGCCCCTGACCCGACCTGGGAGAGACTCTGAATCAGTAAATATGTCCCTTGCAGTACAAGCTGTTCTCTTTCTTGCTATCAATTGCATCAGAAGAGATATTTCCAATGCCACTCAAGCAATGAGATGGGTAATATTAAAGATCAGGAAAAAAAAAAACCAAAGCAAAACTTCAGTGTATAAAACATACTGGGCTAATGAAAGGTCTCTTCAAAAGATACTTAATAGACCTGATCCTGCTTTTGTGGGCAGAAATGGAGAAGAACAAGTGGCTCAAACAGCCTGGAATGGTACCGAGATTTACAAACTCCCTTCAGCATTTTAAAAGAATGACACAACTGCTATCTTTAGGACTGAAAGCTGGAATTTCAAAGCTGCCAGAGTCTTTTAATTTCTTTGGGTTATGAATGTTTAACTCGTGCAAATTTCTTTGAAAGTCCCATTAAAATATTCAAAACTGGGTCTTGTTTGAAGATACTACATAGCATTTGTAAGAGGCAGAGCTGCCTAGTGACTGGAAGAGGAGGGTAGAGCAGTCATCATTTCTCATTTCCATTCAGGACTCTTGCCTGAATCACTGTGCGTTCATAAGCAAAATAACCTCATTTCCTCAGTTCATACACATATAAAATAATATTTTTTTCCTATTCTCTCAGAATTATATTGTAAAGCTTATTTAGTTATAATATGTAAGGTTGTGTGTGCCTCACATAATCATCTGGATTTAAGCCAATCACTCAGATGGAGACCTGCATCATGCAATGCTGCTCTAAACTGTTCAGTCTGTGTAATAATGACTTCTAAATAATTAAGGACACAGCTTACAAAACCTTAATTTTCCTACACTTTGGATTTATTTAGAAACTAAAAACAAAGCATTCTTTACTTTGTTACTTTTCTTTCTCTCACTCTTAGTTCATGACCTTAGTACATTCTTCACATCCCTTTCTTCAGTTTTTTTATTGAAATTCACTTTGCTTTCAAGCTAATTTTTCTTTGCTATTTAGCACTGATGGCAAGCCTACTAAAACTCCTCTAGCTGACCCCAGTTTTTTTGTCTAAAGCACAAATAATATTGTATTGAATAAAATAAAGGGGAAAAAATCAAAGCCAGGAAGAAAAGCAGACAAATGCTTTGCTCAGACTTCACTCAAACACAATTTAAAGGAGTATGTACTGTTGCTCCTGCTGTCATGTCCAGAGTTGTTGCAGATCTGTACTGGAAACACATCTCCTAAAAAGCAGCAGGGTTTCATGCTGGTTGCTGTAATAACAGTCTGACAAGCTGGCATATTTGTAAGCGAGACAGATATTTATCTTCTGGCTTCATTAATCTGATGTTGGTAAAATTTTTAAAAACTTGCAGCCATTCAGTTCATCAAAGGAATAGACAACAGTGACAGCACACAGGAAAGGCACTTACAAACATGTGCAATGGCATATTTAAATCCCAGTGAAGGTAGAGAAGAACTGATTGTTTCACTGAAATATATGTCAATCATTTTAATTTACATGTTTCTAATACTAATTTTTCAACACTGAGTTCCTTTCCTCTTGACTTTCTTATGAACTCCCATACTTTTTCCAAGTTCGCTTCTCCTCCTGCTATTTACTTTGCCAGAGTTTTTGTTCCATCTCAATACAAGCAGCGCGAGGTAAAATCTCATCTTCCCACTTTCTTTCTTCCTGTTCTCATCCCTGGAAAAGTCTGTCTCTCTATTTCTGATGCTGCCTCTATGTTGATTCGCACTTACAACCATTTTTCCCTTCTCCTGCCCTTTTCAGTGTGGAAAAGATACTGTGATGGAGACCCACAGTGAAAAATCCTGATCCTTCAGCTCACAGCATTTTCATACCCTGCCTACCTCACACTCTCTTCAGTTTACTGCTTCTTCTAGTTTATGCTTTGCTTTCTCTCCAGGCTCCCCTTTCCCTGTGAGATACCCTTGAGGACCTAGAAGTGTCTTCCAGCCTCTTCCATTGCCTTTCCCTGCAAGGACCACTTGTCTTACAGTGGCTGGAACAAAACTGTCAAATAGTATAACACAGGGAGATGGACAAAATTGACTACTCATACTTTTTGTTTTACATCACTGATTTTGGTGATTTAGAGCCTTCAGTTAGGCTCATCTGCTGTCTAACAACCTCTCTGATTTTATTCTCCTGCAAATGTCAGTTTGGAATTGGATGGCAAATAAAAATTTCCAGACAACACTTGCCTTTAAAAAGAGACTTCAGGAGCAACTTCCCAGTGTTGCAATCCATCCAAAGATGATAACCCTTCTCCATTCTGCTTTTAAAAGTGAGTTGAAATTCAATGGAGTGTAGATTCCTAAGTGCCTGAATCACTTTTAAAAGGAGAATTGAAGAGGTTTTTTTTTTAAAATATTGCCCTCTTTGGTTGAGGAATCCTCAAATTTTCTGTCCCTGCCCATAGTCAAAGCATAAGTTAGACCTGTGATCAGTATTGCAGAGCAAGCAATATCAACACTTCTCAGCATTATTTTCCACTATGCAATATTTAAATATGCAAAACTAAAACTTCCAAACTGAGCTTTTAGCTGCAGACCTGTCAGACCTAAAGATTTGTTCTCAAAATAAAATGTTATTGTTAGTCCCCTCTACATGCATATGTTACATCACTGCTCCCTTCCTTGATTTATTGGTGCTACATAATGGCATCTATTGTTTTACCTGTGTGAACTACTAGGTTCAACCTCAAATGAGTCAAATCCAAAGGTTTCCTAAAAAACTGAAATGGCAAACAACTAGGGATGACTGAGTTGCTATATGTGTGAAGCTTTCATCTGGTGCAGTAGTTCCCAGCCTTCACCAGAGAACATACTTATTTCTCATGGAGGTCCAATATTTATAGCTGTCCCCAGAGCAGAATCACCAAAGCAGGACACCTAGGACAATTGGGATAAACAGACACATGGGCTTTAGGACCTAGTAAAATTGAATGCTTGCACATGTACATATATATTTTTCTTTAATAGTGCCATGGCTATCAATATTTTATGTACAGATCTCTGCTGCTGGACTGTAGGAAGCCCACCTGTGTGTCCTCACTGTTTGCAGTGAATACAGACACTGAGATTCAGATCACCTCAGCCATGGCCAGTGACTGCCCCATCCATTCTGCAGCTGGCGTGCTGGAGAAGCATAGAAGAGAAGGAGGGTCTTCCCAGAGTCTTGAAGGCCAGTGAGAGATGAGAGCCTAAGAAATATCTTACTGCAACATCCTGTGGTCCTTTAAGCCTGGAATTCAATCTGTGACAGCAGCAAGAGTAGAAGAGTGTGTCAGCCAGGCCACACACCCCCCTTGCCCTGCCCCAGCTCCACTGGCTGCTGTATTGACAAGATTGAAAGGAACATCCCAGGCCATTTCCTTCTGGCTATACTTATAGACCTGGTGCCCATGCATTTCTCTAATCCCTTTTTGAAATCTGCTGAAACAAAAGGCTGGCACAGTCCCGGCAGGCAGCAGCAGAGGGTTCCTGACAAAGAGCCCTAACCTGGGAAAACACCTTGTTCTGGTTCAAAAATAAGTACACCAAAGTAATTCTAAGGGAGAAGGTGTAGGCTTGCCCCATTCCCATATCTTTTCATGTTGGTTATGTCTGGTGCTCCACACTCATCTTGCTGTTTGGAGTGAGATAGTGATTAAAAGCTAGCTCCTATGTGACCTGTGAAGATTTACAGACTCAGAAAAACTAAGTGAAAAATTGATACAACACAACTTTTAGATCTAGCTGAAATGTGAATGTAAAAAACCAACCAAACAAAAAAAAAAAAACACTAAAAAAAAACAACAAAAAAACCCAAACAAAAAGAACAAAAAACCCACACAACATTATTTGTTGGAGAACATTAAGAAAAAGCAAAATGAGTCATGTTTCATCCTATATATAGCACTAATATTTTGAAGTCAGACCAGTATCTTCCATCTATTAAAAAGAGGAATATGAACCTGTGTGTCACAGAAGAATGGATGCACCCATAACAGAAAAGGTTACCTACATTTCAGATTTTTAACAGAAAAGGAATTCAGCATTGTAGCATGATGAGACCTGTGTAATTCTTAAAAATATAATTTAAAAAAAGAGAAAGCTGTAATATCACTTTGTCTCCTGAGTTAAAGAAATCATTGACACAGGGCAAAATCTTGGTTGACCTTGAAAAACTCCAACTAAGTTAGAGCCATAATGGCACCCATTACACTGCCCATTCCATTTCTGCCTTTTTCCCAGCACTTTCATCACAATTTTGCTCAGAGCATATTCTTCTTCCTCCATATCTTTGATTCCTTTTTTTACTTAACCCTGATTCTGAATTGCCTGAACATGCTACACTCACTTTTGAAGAAGCACAGATGAGTAGAGATATATATACCTTGCTCCTTTTTCTGTCCCAAGGTAGGATCTACTCTTCCTGTATCATTCCTGATGTTTAACTTCTCTATAAGAGACCCAATGATGGAGTTCCCACAACCTCTTCTGTATGCTCCCTCCATCTTTATGTAGTTGCACACCATTGTCATGGCCTGCCCCCCCAGTCCTTCCTTCTTTATCTTAGAAGAAAATCAAATTTCTCTCTCTCCACAGGTCACATTTCCTGGACCTCTGATCACTATCACTGTTCTCCTCTGGATTTTCTCCAGCTGGTCCACACCTTTCTTGAACTGCACTATGCAAAAGTCGATACAGCCTTAAAGCTGAGGTCTTACAGATGATAAATAAAGCAGGAAAATTTCATGGCTCATGTAGGCCATACTCCTGTAGATACTTCCTAATACAATGTTTGCTTTTTTCATAACAGCATGACAGCACTCACTTATGTTTAGCTTATGCTGTACAGGATAGCTCAGATCCCGTTCTACAGAACTTCTATCAAAGGCTTTTCCTGCCCCCCTCATACTTCTGCACCCAGTCATGTGAGCCTCAGTGTGATACTTGCAGGTCTTCCTATCAAATGCATTTAATTTCTTTCAAACTATGAATTCATTTTGATGAGGATTATTTTTTATTCTAATTTAGGCCTCCAATGTGCTTTCAGTCTCTCCTAGCTCCATGTCATATGGGAATTTAATAAACACACACTCTGTTTTGTCACCAAAATTGCAATTGAAATATTGAAGAGTCCTAAACCCAGGACAGGCTCCTGCAGCACACTTTCAAGCCACCTTTTTATTTTGACAGCAAACCACTGATAATTCTCCACATTCAGTTTTCTAATTGATTTTGTACCCGATCTACAGTAATTTCACCAATACTGTTTCCTATCTTACTTATCAAAATGCCACAAGAGACACTGTCAAAAGCCTACAGAAAGTGAAAATATGACATCTGCTGCCTTTCCTTTATCCACAGGATCCTCTCACAAAAGGAAATTAGATTGTTTTGACATGATTTGCTCTTGACAAATCCATTTGGTGGCTATTCATCTTGTTAACTTCTCTGTGCTTACACAGCATTTCATTGGTTATCTGTACCAACTTAAGGAAATGCAACAGCACCAAAACACCCCAGCTCCTTTTCTCCTCCCATGCAAACAAAATACATGCCTTTCCCATACTTTTGTGTCTCACTCCATTCTCAAAGACAATGCCAGTGACAGCTCTGAGACTATTTCGTCCATCCCAAGCAGCAGTTGATTGAGCCCAGCTGACTTTAAAACACTTAGGTATTTTCAGTCATGCTTCAGAAATAAAGGAGAGATAGTAAAAGTGTTCTTTACTTTGAATTATTGATCATCAAATCACAGTTTTTTGCATGGAAGCATTTATAAGTCTGACCCACTCTGCTATCCTGAATCAGGCTGCAAGCCTGAACCCAAAGGGTTGCAGGCACTCACAAGTTCCGTCGTAATTAAGCCTGTTTAATTGACCCTGTTACGGCTTGCTTTCTCAGCTCTCTTGTGACTTGAGAGATGATATTTTCCTATTTAATGTCTCTGAAAAACATGTGAGTGGTATTTGTGGTGGTGGGTCAGATCTCTCTTGACTGTGTGAAGAATCACAGACAACAGCCTAGTGTACTTGCACTGAGTTAATATTTTGCTGCTTCCAAGGAAAAAGAATTAAATAAACAAACAACAACTCCTTTTGTTTGCTGTCCTTCTTTTCAAGTATCAGATATATCACAAGACTCTTGAAGTTAATAAAAACAGGGACAATAAAACCAGATTAGTGCTAGCAAACCAGTCATATGCTCCTTGTTTTTAAATGGCCTGATCATGTGCTGCCTCTTGAAGCTAGAGAAGAATTTTGTAGGTGCTTCAGATCTTTCTGAGATACTGTGACTGTGGTTATCAAAGCTTTTTAGCCCCAAGATTTGTGGCCATTACCAGGACATATATGCTGGCAGTAGTTGCTAGCTCTGCTCTCACGGGAAAACCCCAGAGGCATTTTTATACAGTTGTTTTACTTTCCAGTTCTACTTTCATTTCAAAGACAGTCAATTAATGGATTAATTTCTGTTCCCTTAAACTCACTGACTTCAGCAAAGCAACCAAAGACTAATCTCTTCTTGGAGTGGTCTTTTCACCCACTACCTTCAAATAAACTTAATATGAATTTGTTTCAAAATTCGCCTCACTAAAACACCAAGTCATTGTACTGTGATGTTGTCCACCAAACCTGACTTGTCACCTGCAGGTGAGGTGGGCACACTCCTTAACAGAGACAGCCCTGCAGGTTTCCAAAGACAAGTATATGATCCTGCATGGGGTGATCACTGCCCCAAGCCCTTCAGTTAAATTGCTGACATTATTCAAGGTCCTAATAATCCTCCAAACAAAAGCAGCTGCTAGCTTTGGTAAAGCTCAGAAGAAGAAATACCTACAGACAGAAAATGCAATCCACTACTGAAAGACCTGGTGTACTTTTCTCCCCATGCAAAGTACTATTAAAACCAGCTGTATGCAGTTGTGCCTTGAATTAACATAGTAGAAGTATCTCTCTCAGATTCCTAACCAGATCCTGCTGAATCTTCATGATTAGCAAGCTGAACTCACTGCCAATAAACAAGTCTGCTTTTCTCTCTCTTTCAGACATAGGACAAAATTGAAAGTGGTTTCTGCTTCGTAAAATATCCTCACAGATGTTGGGAAGAGAAAGTCATTTTGGAATACCAGCACCAGGGAAGCTGGAAATAAAACTCCTCATTACTCTAATCCCCCAAAGCTGTCTCAGAAATATGATTCTTGATTTTCCTTCTTCGTGTGTCTTTGATTCTTTCAAATATTTGGATGAAGCACTCATTTTGCAGTCAGAAACGACACCCCCATTTGCTTTCTGCCTTCCCTTGGATCAGCGTAATTTTTCTTTTGCTTTAAAAAAGCCAAAGCATTCTCGAGTTGCAGCTCTTGACGGGCAGCAATGCCGCGTCTTTCCGTCCCCGCCTGTACACACAGCAAGAGCAGCAGCAGCTGCCACTGGTGCACAGACCTCCTCCCCTCGGACTGACAACCTGTCTTAATGTTGAAAAACAGTTCAAGGTAGCACTTGAGACCAAACGTGCCATTTTCCTTGTCAAAATGAAAGCTGTAAATTTTAAGCCTAATGCTTAATGTATCCAGATATTGAACAGAGGGACTTTTATCCTCAGCTTAATGGTCTGTCTAAAATCATCAAAAAAGATTACTTTAAAATTCAGGGTCCTCAGAGGTCCCATAAAAATTGCGTGGAACATTTTTTCAGGTTTTTTTGGGGGAGTTAGAAGATCCTTTTTTTTTTTTTTCCAAATGCAAGGGAAAAAATACATACAGAAACATTTTAATCTTTTTTTTTTTCCCCCCCGATCTTGAAAGACTCACAGACAAATCTGACTACGTTCAGGGGAACAAGAGCTTTGGCTGGAGTAAATCATCCTAGCTCTGCTAGTTGGTAAGAAACAAGAATGATTTACACCATCAGCCGATCATGCCCCAGCCGTTTCCTTTAAAAGCTGCACAGCGAAACGAGACCTAATACTTCCAAGTACTCCTCAGAGACACAGATTCTAGAAATCATGTCTCACTCAACCTGTCTGCTTTGTGGGTTTTGTTTATTTTGCTAACACTGGTTAGATGTCTAAGGATTTGAAGGTTCTGTTTATTTGGTTTTCAAATGTTAAATTGGGAGAATCAGCTGTATTTCTTGCAGGGATTTTAGAGACGGTTTGCACAAACCTACCCTTGGTTGCAAACCCGAGTGCAGAGGAATTACTGGCAAAGCATTTGGTGTTAGTGCAAACTTCCCCACTCTCCCCAAAACAGTAAAGCATCTCCCTTTCCCTGGCATTGCAGCACCTTCCAGTGCCCAGAGGTATCCGCCGCGGGCTACAAGTGGGATTCACATCAGGCAAAGGCAAGCAGCAATTTTAACAAAGCATTCATAAAACTTCAGTTATAATACACATTTACCAAACCTCCCATATACTAAAAATGTACATAAATGTATACTGACAAATCTTTCCCCCTCACTGCTGTAGCTTGGCAGAACTGAAATCCAAATGCATTTTAAATCTATGCAACTAAAAGCTTTTTAAGTGTGTCGGCATCTGTCCTTACCTACGAGCCACACAGCATAGCCTGTATTCAAACATTTGTCTGTTTGTCTGTAACTTGCAATAAAAAGCATTATTAAAATAACAAGTGGACAGGGATTATAGGCTGCATTTTGAAATGTTGGTAAAAACAGTGTTTATATGTCAGGCCATAATGTTTCCAGAGAAGCTGTCGGTAGGAGCCGGCTTTACAAAAACTTTCTAATTGTTTCTGTATTTCTGTTCCAAACTTTTTGTTTTACTTTTTTTCAAACTACCAAAAAAAAAAAAAAAAAAAAAACTACAAAAATACAACAATTACAAATTAATCAAATTGTAGCAGCCTATTGGACAAAATACATTCAAATTTAAGGCTAATGTACAGTATCTGGAAACAACAGTTCCACAAATAAGTAGAACCCAGAAAATTCCTTGTTCAGTTATTTCTTTGAAAAAAAACCCAAAAATATCAGGCAAGAACTTTGCTGTTTCTGATTTTACACACATGAACTGAAACCTTGCCAAGATTCTAGAAAACAAGAATATGTAAATCCTAAAGCTTAAGATTATAATTTCTTTAATCAAGCATAGGAGTATGTGTACATGCAGCTTTAGTGAACTGACAAAACATACTTGACTCCCTGTGCTCAGCTGCTGTAAACCAATTTTTCCCCCCTAAACTTTGAGCCAAATTGATTTATATAATCTGAGGATCTGTCCCTGTCTCCATAAAATGGTGCTGCAAACTTTACCAGGCTTACTTGCATGATTTCTAGCACCTCCACTTTCTATTTTTTGTTAGCAGTATCATACAAGCAACCTGATTTTTTGTTTTTAAACCAGTCTTTCTGTCCTTCCATGTCCAAACTCCTCACACACTTTGCTCGCTGTTTAAATCACTAAAGGAATTTGATCCTATTCCAGATCTACATAAAGGGCAAAGGTTTGGAAATGCGTTTGTTGGCAATTTGTTGTTTTGGGTTTTTTTTTCCTCCCAGAGGTAATTACATGTGATTGTTGAGCTTAATGATGGACATTATATAAGAAAAAGTACATTTTCCACAACTCTGGCTCCACAGATAGTGCTACCCAAACCAGATACATTTTAGTTTAAAATTAATTGTGAATATTATGTGTTTTAAGCTCTTTCAAGAAAATACAGGAGTTTGTAGTTAATGCTTAGAAGGGAAAATAAGCTTCTCTGTATGATTACTGTCTGTTTCCAGAGGGCGTGAAATATCCTTTCATAGTGCCAGATCTCCTGTGCTGGGAAATAAGACAATTCCAGGGAGAAGGCAGATGTGCTGCTCAGAAATCCTGCAGCAACCCCAGCCCTATTTCATTCAAGATGAAGCATCTGGGAAAAGCAGTGTAGAATTTCTACCTTATTACCTGTGCCTGTTCGTCTCAGTTCAGTTAAGTATTCAAAAAACCCCAACCTATAATAAATACATTCGATAATTGTTTGAATTGCTGCCGTGCATTCTGTCATAAATGGTTTATGGACAACCATCAATTCGTTCTGCTCATCACTCTAACAAGTTCAATGTACTCTTCGGAGCAAAGGATGACTATTTATTTAACAGCTTTTGGCAGGAAAATTTGTTGCGTGCCACAACTTTACAAAGAACATTAAAATCAATGACAATTTATAAACCAAAGACTTGGAATTATGCTTTGGATTCCCATAATTCATCAGAATAAAGCTGTCAGATACCTTTTATTATAAATTAATAGCATGTTGTCTCGCAGCCTGGCAGCAGAAGCCGTTTTGCCAGGTTAGTAGTGACATCTTGTGGTGTTTTTACCCATTGCCACTGGTTTCAGCTTCCCCGTAAATGTTATATTATCTCCTCATAGAACAGAACGTGTGCAAAGAGAAAAAAATGCAGTAGATTGTGCAGACATCGACATCACTTAGGTACTTTAATTGCAAAGAAAGAGTTGTGATCTCAGTTAGTATACTATTGCTAAGGTAATCTAGAAATTTAGAATACAAGAGAACATTTTTATGTAGTTCTACCAATAATTTTACATATTTACTGTTCTTACACTACAGGTAATAGTAAACTCACTAATTTCCTAATGTTACTTTTGGTATCTATATAATCCATTTTTATTGTGAAGATGGGCTTTTTCTCACATTATATTGGTTTGGGAAATAGATTTCTGTCGTTTTCATATTCTGCAGGGCAGTTACTCTTGCTTTAATGTTAATAAAAATGAAAGCACAGTCTTTAATAAATTCCTGGTTTTCACTTGTTTTTCTCTCTATTTTCTGTGACTACAGAATAATACATGGAAGTTGTAAAGAAGCTGTATCTGTTTCCAGCAGCTTCGTTGGCTTACAGGGGTCCTGATGATAAAAAAGAATACATGAAAAGATAATATGTGAAAGTGTTCTTTCTACTGTATAATGTCACGGGATACAGAGCCGATAATCTTCCAGCCAGAAGAGTGAACAGCAACATGCATATACAGGAGCAATCTTTACATACTCACACACTTATTTTTCTATGTATTCTGATCTGACTTATATTCTTAAGAAGAGAAGTCTGTGTTTATTTGCCCTCTGAGAGAAATAATCACTAGTGCAGCAATGCCTGGGCTAACAGGCTCATCCGTGGGACACGCAGTGATAACTGGGCACTGGATCAGCAGAGCCATTGAGGGGTGAGAGCCAAGGGGGTCTGTGCCCAGGTGCCCACGGAGATCTGATGCAAAGTGCCACATGCAACCTGCTGTCAACAGCAGCTGCCTCCCATCACGGGCATCTTCAAAGTCATTTTTCCTTAGTTTCCCTGTAAGCAACTGCTAGCTGTCATAGGGGTGTGCTATAAATGGGTCGGGGAGGTTCTCATTCCTGTAAGGATGTGATCCCTGCTATTAAAAAGCATCTGAAAGCCTGGGCTGGAGACAGGCAGCTCCTGCCCACTCACAGCACTCCCACTTCTGCCTCTCCAGTTACTTAAGTGTGCCCAAAACTGGGAACAACACAACAGCTCAGTCTTAATTCCTCAAACACTCCTTCCAGAGAGGGAATATGTTATTGTCTGATCAGGAATGATGCGGAGAACAGGGAGATGAGTCCCAGGTCAGTTTGGAATTGCATGGTGGAGCTGAACACGTTTCCCTAAACCAGTGCCACAGTCAAGGGAACCTCTTCCCATTCCTCTCTCTTGTGAGCTGCTGTTCTCAGTGGCCTCCCAGCCCATTTCACATCCTGACCAGCCTCTGCAGGAATACCTGAAGCTTCACTGGGGGTCAGTGGTGGAACACAAGGTATTGAGTTAGAGGAACTGCTTCCCTTCCTATCAGTCTGTAACTAGAAAGTCTGATTTAAAAACACCTAGGCTAAGCAGTGAACATCCTGCCTAATTTTGGCCACCTAAAGATAGGTATCTAGCCTGAACTACCTCTCTAGGATTCCTCTGTTCTCAATGGGAAGGGATACACATCTCCAAAAGCAGATTTATCTCACCTTTCTGAGATAAGACACTGTCTGGAGGTGCTTATCTCTTTCCATTAACTACAGAGGGAATCCAGATGACTAGTTCAGACTGGATGCTAGAAAGCTGAAATTAAATCAAGTAAATCCCACCCATAGATAGGGAGATGTATGAAAAATAAAGGTAGAAAGAGTAAGGGTTCCAAGCAGTCAGAAATCAAGCAGCTGCCTGACAGTCACCTCACTGCCAGTCCCCAGGTTTTCATTTAAATTCCAACCCAGCATTTCTACAGCAAGCTACGATAACCTTAGAAAAATATCAGCATTTTAATAACCAAAAAATACACTGTCAAAAGCTAAAACATAATACACATCTCATCTCAGAGGAGAGAGCCCTCTTAGGAGAAATCTACACAAAAATAAGAGCTTTTAAAGTTTTAATCTCAGAGGACTCTGAAATATTGCCTGTTCCTGCAATTTTATAAGAAATCTTACACAGGGACATTCATCCAAAACCCCAGCTCTTTTAGCATGCAACACTGCAAAATTTTTGGGAGGGAATAAAGGAGACTAATGGGAAAAAAAACCCACACACACACTCCATTATTAGAAAGTTACAATGGGAAGATGCTAAATCCACCATGAACATTTCAGGTTCAAAGGGCAAATAAGGAAAATTCCATGCTCCTTATTTTAAATTATCTCTTCACTTGTAATGTAGATTTTTCACACCAACACAGCTCATTTAAGATTTTTCTCATGCAACATTCAGAAAACAGTTTTACAGGTCCCAGAAGGTCCCTTCACATGCAGAGACATGGATTATAATTTCTGACATGGATTGAGATTTCTAATATATCACTCGTGGCTATATTGCTTCTAAATGTGTCTTTCTGCTCTATCCTTCAAAATTTGTTTATGACTGCTCACACTCTTGGAAACTGTTCCTAAGAACAGCAACCCACACCTCCTTTGTCATGTTTTCATGAATTATTTTTTAAATTATCTCAAGACTTTAGTCCGTACCAGTCTTAAGAACTTTTGTTCTCTTTGCTCACTTCATTGATTCTTCACAATTCAGCCTGTCTGTCACTTGAGAACAATTATCTAAAAGCTGCATTTAACCTGATGCCCAAGTCCTCAGGGCATTCGCGGGGCATCCATAAAGACCCTTATCCTGAGAGTGGAAGACCTAGGCTGGCAGGTCTCTTGTGTTCAGAAAGCTTGCGACACAGTTGTCTGCCTGTGCTGGCCTTTGAGGGAAAGCACAAGCTGATATGTATGCTGGCAGTTTTATGAAATTCCCATCCCTAATAATATACAATTAAAATAATAAACAGAGATAACAATATAGATTAAAATGGGATAGAATGGCAGCAACCTGCTATAAAGAGCAAGGCGACTCATGGGATTAGCCTGTGTCTTCAGTGTGCACATATGTCTGAGGAGGGCTGTCACAGCACTTTTTAGCAATAAATTTAGCAGATTTGATGAAAGAAATTCCCCACCTGCCCCTGTTTTAGCCACTGCAAGGCACAGAGCTCCATCACGCAGCAGTCATCCCTACAAATCAAAGCTCTTCAGAAGGATTCAAGGGGCCAAATTCAGGAACGATGGGTAAAGTGCAATACGCCAAACTCCTTTTGAGCTATTTATACCTTCTGACTGATATGCAAATTAAAACCAGGTCTCTGCAGTGATACAATTGACACAGGAGGGAGCCGGAAGAGACTAAACTGCAACAGCCCTTTCAGTGTCAGTTTTCCCCTGTGCAACCACACACTCTCCTTTCTTTGGCCTGTTAAAATAAAACTATTGTGTAGGCCCTTTTTTTGAGGCATTTTCAGGATTCACACATCAATTCTACCAGGTCACTTAGGCCATTTATGTCAGCTGTGTAATAAAGTTCAGAAATGACACAAAGGGAATAACCTGCAATCAGCTGATACACTACTGCATCCACCACTGTGGCTTGTGCTACCTTTACCTTCATTTTCAACCTGAATTGATCTGCCTATTTCCAAATCTGAATTTCAGCCTAGGGTGCATCCTTATCCTAGAAAGCTTTTAAAAACTTATTTTCTCTGGCCTTTGGAACAACGTGTGTAGCCTCACAGCTCATCTCTGGTTCACCACAGCTGAAGGCATCTCAGTGAGTCACATCTGCAAGGCTTACATGGGGCTGAACCGCATGTTTGGTTTGGTGTGGCGAAACAACCAGACAGTAAAACAAGCAGAAGAAAATACTTGGTTATTCTGCAGAGGAAACTGCCACGAGTGTTACTGGGGCACAGATGTTAAAACCAGTATGAGTAAGTCAAGTCTTGAGGTTTTTGCCATCCATCACTCACATGCAAGGAAGGAGAGATATAGCCTATTACGGGCAGGACTGTGCAGCAATTGTCTCTTTGGGAGTTTCTGGAATTGCTGCTGAAATGTCTGGTTCTTACCGTGCCATGGTAAGATCCAGTGATGAATGGACTGTTGGTCAGGACCAAGCATGAAAGTTTCTACTTTCCTAAACATGCATCTAAAAGCTTAACAGAGCACGTTCCCAACATCTGCTCTCTTCTAAAAATCAACACAGAACTACTGCAAACCTTCATTTCTTATGAGACAGATTTTCTGTACTTCTCGTTCAAGTAGGACTAGAATTACTAACCCTAAAAAATAGCTTTTTAGAGGACAAACTAATGAGCTCTTAAGATTTTACATACATGAACATAACAGAGTCCCAACTTGCCCAGTGCTCAGGTGTCTTATTTTCAAAAAGTCTTGGAGCTGGGGAATGTCCCTTATTTTTTGAGAGCTGGACTAGAGATAACCTGAAAACAGCTTCTTGAAATGGAGAGTTTTCTGCCACCAAAAGTAGTCAATGCAAGACCTACGGAGTGACAAACCTTGGAAAGTATATCAATTGTTGAAATTCAGGCAAACTAAGCAGAAAAGAAACATATGTAAAGCCTGTTCCCTAAACCTGGTTTACATCCACTTTTGCTTCCAAGTCCCTGTATATTAAGCAGGTCATAAAAGCACGCTGGGAAGCTGTTTGAATTCCTCAGATGAGAAGTGCCAAAAGCTTTCTCCAAGCTCAGAACTAGAGCTAGTTAGAAAACAGGAAATGTTTTGCATAACATTTTTGCAAGCCAGGGAGCTGAACATTACCCATTATTAAGACAAACATGAAACAAAGGGTTTTTACCTACAAGACAAGCAAATGTTATGTACAGGAGCATAGCTCCAGAGTGAGACCAAGAAAGAAAATCTAAATACTGATTACAATTAGTTTCAGCTAAAGTAATTTTTTTAGTCCAGTCTAGTCCTGTGCCTTGGTAATGGATTTTCTCTCCCTGGGTCTCTGAGTAGTCAGAATGCACAAGCTTTGTTTTGTACTGTCACCTAAAGAAAGCTGAATGGGCACAAAGCCAGGGCTTGCAAAGCTCATCCACCGTGCTTTGCTTGTTGCTTCTGAGGAGCAGCTCTGCCATCTTTACCAACTCCTCAGTCCTTCCAATTTCCTAACATAATTTCACATTACAAATATGTTACAGAAGGAATAATGACACAGATAACACACCGAGAACTTCATTAAACTAAATACAACATATGGCGCTCGTTTGCTGGCAGCAAGTCACACTAAGGACAGGGAGACATTCCAGCCCCAAAGACTGTTTCATCAGCAAGGACAATGACAAGGGAATTCTACAAATGCCTCACTGGAAACAACTGTCTTAATTTACAGCAGCACTATACCCTTTTTATAGTTATTCTGCCGACCACATGGAAGAAAAGGCTTGTTGGTAAGCACAAAAGTAATCTTTGAGGTGAAGGCAAAAATCGACCAGTTTAACCAAATAAAGCGGGAAAGAACAAATTAGATGTTTGCAGTTGGCTTTTCAGTCTCATTGCACAACTAACACAAAAGTGTTCTCAGACACATCCTAAGTTATTTGAAAATATAAAAAACAGGTTCATAATGCCTGCTCCCAGAAGCCTCTGTGCAGAGACATATTAGCAATCCAATCTTATAATGGCTTTTGGTTTGTTTGCATTGAAGCCCCTCAGCTGAAGTCTGAAGGTGCAACATACAGGACCATAAAATTACTCGGAAAAAAAGGAGCTACCAGCTAAAATAAATATTAACCAGCCCACAGGCTGTGTTTCAGTGTAGAAGAAAAGTGTTAAATAAGTGATAAGTGAATAAAAAACAGGTATCCAATTCTAATAATCTATGTTTAAAATTATCTTAAAAACCATACAGAAATATTTTAATCCTCTAACAATGAATTTTACCAACAATATACAGTGGTTTTAAATTTAAGGAAAGTACATCAGAAGGCAAAACTCCATGACTGGTGCACACTGTCTCTACACACTGAAATATTTGTATAAACAAGTTTATAAATCAGTGTTTATAGGACCTTGGGCACCTCATAAGTCTGAAGCCATTTCTACCAAATGTGAAGTCATGATAAAAATTCTAAAACTGTCTAAGATACAATAGTCTATCAACAGCAAAACAGGGGAAAATATGTCAATTCACATGTCCATAACCTGTGCTTGTCCTCTACATTGTTCTGTTCCTCTCATATGTAAAAGGTTTTTTAAAAAAATAATCACACTTAATCACAGAAAATGCTTTGAGCAGTTTGCAAAGAAAAAATAAAAGGGGTGGGGGGAGGTGGCCTTATCTTGTAAAGGAAAACGGCGGGGGGTGGGGGGGGACGGTGGCGGTTCGTTTTGGCCGTCATTCTCCTACCCGCACCCCGAAAATAAAACAATCGCCTCGGTATCTGACCTGGGACAACGCCTTTT